>JAQIXS010004962.1:0-13720 GCA_034700785.1 Rossiulus vilnensis
GGTCACGGTTGTATCCTTGTGAGGAAATGGATAGTACTAAATGGCTAGTAGTCGATAGAATCTACTGGAAGACCGAATACTGAAGACTGAAGTGATGTTTTTAAAAATTCGCGCCCTTTTTTCTGATTGGTTGGTGCGCGTGTGGCGGCCATTTTGTTACATGGCCTTTTTCCGCGTTCAGAGCGATTCTTCAAAGATTTCGTTTTTTTATAATTAACCACGCAACGTACAACATTCTGGTTTGTTTTCCGCGCCTGGTATCGGTGAGTACTATTCACAAACATAATTTTTCATGCGAAATTCCGACCCGTTCGCCCAATCTCGAAAATCACCTAAACTGCAATTTAGCCAAAAATTTATGTTGGGAAATATCCTGTTTTTAATGACAGTATGCATATAAACAAAAGACCATAAATGACTACACATTATCGCATGCTAAATGAAAACCTTATTTGGCACTGCAGTTCAAAAAGTGTTTCACATATTGATTGCCAGTAAGTTGATGCAACCGGCACTTATTGCTTATAAAATATTGCTAGTTTATGTTTTTATTGGCTTCTCCATATCATTGTTTGATATGAATTTTGTAAAGAATTTTTTTTCATGGATTAATTTTTTTCTAAAATGCTTTAGTGGCTATATCAAATATCCTACTCCCTTATGAAAATCAATTTACACTAATGCTTACAAAACCAGCCAAACATTTCAGTTATTTATCTGTGCCACGTATAAACAGGGTGATACATAAGTATGGGCCTCACTAATATCAGTAACATAGCAACAGGTAATCATATTTCAGTTGATTAAAGGAAGTGACTTGTGAGGATTCCAGAAAGAGATCACGCCTAAGATAGAATTGTAATCGTTACAGATAAGAGCAAACAAACCAATTATAATGTTGCAGAGCAGCATCAATCCAAACTTTGATCCCATTTTAACCTCAATGGAGTTCCTGTTATAGCTTGTATATCATTTGAATTACAGAAATACCAATATTTTTGCAGTAATCTTTACTGCAGTGCACTCGTGTAATGCAGTAAAAAATCGTGTAATCTTTACTGGTAACAAAATTCACCTATTACAATAAATGTATGCTGCTCTCCAATAAACTAATTCGTTTGCTTGCTGTATTCCATCAGAATTTAGATTTGACATTACTTGCCATATTGCCGATATCAGCGAAACGTGTAGCCTTATGCCTCGTCCTGTATTACTTTATTTATAAAAAATAAATGACTTAATTATCTTGTTTATTTCAGGGCTGGTAACAGAAAATGTATCGAAGTTTAGAGAAACATTACGGAACATTTGGTTTTCACCTTATAAACGCTCAAAAGCGCTAAGTTCTAGTGGTGCTGAACACGTCGTGATCGGCGAAATCAAGGACAATAAAGTCAGTGGCTTCCACAATTGGGTCCGTTTCTGCTTGCTCGAAAAAAATAAAAAAATAAATTATTTGGGCTATGAAAAATCATTGGATCTTAATGGAGTAAGTATTATTTGTATATACCATGTATTGTAAATGCAACAGTGATTTTGAACAGTCCATCATATATGCTATGCCTTCGTGCAATGTTTTTTTTTGTTTTTTTTTCATTTCAGGCCTACTTGTTGCAAGCTTCGTTTTTGTGGGACAACCATTTGAAAGCTGGTGGAAGCTTTTTCGTAGGAACAAGTCCCGCTTTCGACCTTTCCGTATTCACATTTTGCTTTTATGCACGTCCAAATAAAAAATGTAAGCTGAATATTAATGGCCATCCATTGAGAGTTCAAACACACAACATAAACTATGATGGAAAAACAATGGTTGGAAGCGCCTATCCGGAATTCTAAATGATTAATTTTACTGTCTTAAAAACTGTCTTCTATTTTGTGCTTAATTGTCACGTCATATAAAGCTTATCATAAACGAACATATATCCCTGATTTCGTTTCCTTATTTCTTTCTGCGAGTGTATGGACGAGATAAGTTGTAAGGGGTATCGCTGTATAAAAGAAACCATAAGCCAGGTTGGCCTCCCTTAGGGGAGAAATATTTAGGTAAATACGTTCTACTAGTCATCATCAAACATAAATTTAGGAAATTTTAAAAATGGGCATATGGATGGTGTACGCCTTTTTTGATGCTGATTTCATGACAACAAGTCAGGAAAATATTACACAATTTCCTATTTTGCATACAGTGGCAGGAATTTAAAATTTTTTGATTTTTTTTTCAAATTTATTATTTTATAACCAAAGACGTTAAAATACATTTACTTTTTTCTGGAGGTGACATCCATTGTGAAATATATTAAAAATATTTCTATTCTGCAATGATAGTCCAACCAGATTTGCTAGCGTCCACGTTTGAAAGCGTTTTCAATTGCACGAAATATGATAGAAACTGCAACGGCTCCTGGGTCTTGACGATTCCATCGTTCAGAGCTGACATAACTGGCACGGCCGGCACTCGCCACCATTCCCGCGGTTTGTTTGGCTCCTTCTTCAGCAGCATCAGCAGCGACCTTGAAGGCATCTTCACCCACAGAACAATGTTGTAGAGCAGACACCACATTGCATAGAGCGTCTAACTAATGTGGAAAGGGATACAAGTGCCACTTGTTATTTTCCTCGCATTAATGGTGCCGTTGCTGATTTGTATAGCATTTTTTAAATAGTTACCATTGTGCGATCGCCAACGTCCGCTCCCCCGTATTTCTTAATGCCCTCAGTGCCAGCTCGTAGAGATGAGCACCAAGATCCGAGTGAAACTGCAGTTTTTAACGGTATTGAGGCAGCGGTGAAAAAAATGCTGTACAGAGCCCCGGAGGCTCCACCCATACTTTCCTGGCAGATGTGGGCTAACTGTTGCATGGTTTTAAACGGATATTGCACATTCAGTAAATCCATTTTTAATGCATCTAAAATGGCTGCCAATGAAAAATACATACATATATAACAACAATAAACGTAATAATTGAGGCGCCTTTAATGACTGATTGAAACCAGTTAAATCTACAAATGATGTACCTTGGACGCCACTGCAGACCGTATTTCCACAATCTCCATCCCCACAACCACTGTCTAAATCATTGAGTAGTTCCTTAGCCTCCAGCAGTGATATGCAAGCACTTTCAATGAGCATCTTCAAGACAGAGGAAGTATCTTTAAACAAGGAAATGTTATCAGGATAGTTCCACACTTGAGGAATGCCATATACCGATTTTTTTTTAAAGTTATGAAGTCGTTTCTACCTTCATCTCGATTTCATTCAGAATTTTTTAAAGAACGCATGATTCATAAAACATTTATAGGAGACTAAAATTAACATAAATAGTATTCCCAGACTAATTTCATTATTTCTGCTTATTACACAAACGTTTATGAATAGTTTTAGCTTGTATTGTTTACAGATTAACAATTTTTATACTTAAATTTGGACATTTGCCTTACAATTTTAAATCAACGGGAATAACATTCCAACAATTCGCTGAAATTATTGTAAGATTGCATGATGTAAAAATAGTACTTATTTCTTTACATTCAAAACGAATTATAGAAAATAAATGGGATGTTACTGATACAGTTGCTTGATACCTTGGGGAAGTTTAACTGCAGATGTTTCAGTATCTTGACGGTCAGACTGAGCGAGAATGTTTTCATCGAGTAGAACAGACTGCGCCCGTTTTTTATTTCCTCGTTCAGTTGTCCTTTGATACGCTCTAGGCCAACCCGGAGCAGAGGTTTCAGCGTCTAATGTTTTAAACAAACCAAACATTTAGAAACGTTTTTCCTGCAATTCGCTATTGGTGGATTTTTTTAATCAAGAATAGTTTTACCAATATAGGAAACCATCGAGGGAGTTGCTTTGAGAATATTTATAGTGGCTCCAGCCATTTCTAAGGAAGTCATTGTCGGACCACTAAACACTCGGACCACCTCAATGTCCCTGTTTTCTAAAGGCCAGAAAGCTTTGTTATTTCAGGATACCATTGATTTTGAGAATAAAATATCAAAGCAAAAAAAATTCACCTAGCCAAAGGATAGCTTCCCAAGTTATTATATTTAATTCTAGGTTGGTTGTCCCTCCTAAATTATTGACTAACAGCACGACTCTTTCACCTGCAAAATTTGATAAATAATATTTTATCCCTCGGAATATCAGTAATTAATTCAGAAACAAGATCAAAATTACCAGGTCGAAGCTGCATGCAAGACGCAGATAAAGCGTTCGTCATGTGAGTGAGCATGGTGTTCACAGCTGCCTTTGCAGTCTGCATCTAACGTGATATGTATAAAGAAAACAAGACATATCATCCGGTTTTAATTTAAATTTTCAGTATATAAATTTGATTTATTGGATTTAAAAATAAGCTCAAATCAAACTTAGAGCTACCTTTAATCTACAAACTCCTGCCTCCCCATGAACGCCTAAACCCAGCTCCATTTCATCCGGACCCAGTGTAAAATTGGGTCCGGAGCCTGGTATGCTACATGGCGATAAACTCAAACCTATACTTCCTAAAAATCAAACTGAACATCAGAATAAATGAATTTTAGTTTTTAATGACAACACCAAAGTTAATTTGAGTCCAACCTAAATTCCTAGTAACAAGATTCAATTCACAGACGATATCTGAAAGTTTGCATCCACTTTCAGCCATGGCCCCAGCAATCTATACAATTTTTTTAAAAAAACTGACTTCCATGTTATGGAAATACGAGTATATTAGGGTCCATAGGTTTCGATGATGCGTATCAATTCATACATGAGAATATTTGCCAAACATACTACACATAACAAACTTTTTTTTTCATGTAATTTCAAGTGATACAAGTGTAAGCTGGTGTTACCTTCATAGCTAGCACAATACCACAAAGTCCCCGTCTCCCTGCTGACTTATTAGTGCTCACTAATGCGCAATCTTCGGCCACAAGGATCATTTCCACCTGATGACCCTCAGCCTTAAATTGCTCAGCAGCCAAACCAAAATTCAGTCTGTCTCCAGTATAATTAGCAACTATGATAAGCGTGCCGGCTAAGGGTGAAACAAAATAATCATATATGAAACCCTATAGCAAATGACATACAACCCTTGATAGTCAAGCTTCAAGATTACCTGGGCTACCCTTTCCTAAGAGTCGAAGGCCAGCTAAAATGTTGGTAGCTGGTGGAGAAGCAAATACAGAACCAGCTACAGCAGCTGTCAGCATTCCAGCACCAACAAAACCTTAGAAAAGAACATGAATCAGAAATCCAGGAAGATTTATTTTGCGGTCTAATCGGGAATCTAAAAATCTTACCTGCAAACGCCGGCTCATGTCCAGAACCGCCTCCAGCCAACAGCGTAACATGTCCAGAGGTTTTCACCTGTTCATAATCAGACCTGATAACAATGCGATGCTTTTTAACAAGTTTGAGCCGATCGTTTGCAGCAACTAGACCCAGTAGACAGTCATCCACACAACTGTCAACAGAATTGACAAATTTTTTACCACTGTTAGCATTCATATTTTCACTGCTTAGCAATCACTAAAGAAATGACTAATAGAGAAACATAATTGATGAAGCGATTGCATTAGCCCTTCACATGGCATAAATACGCGTTGGCCTTGAAGACGCGTTGTACTACTATTGACCAAATGAGTGTAGATTACAACAACCTTGACGGCAACAGAAAACTGCTAAGGTTGCAAATCGAATTGGTGCCAAGTGAATGACCATGAACCTCACAGGAATTACAGAACACCATAAATACACGAAAGTTTTAAAACTTTAAATTCACATATTTACACAAGTTTGTAACAAAATTAATAAGATTTTCAATGGCTTTATGGTCGCTTCATGCCATTACAAACACAATAATAGATTTAAAATATGGCTTATTGCATTTTAAGTAAGGAAATAACACTTCCTAACCATTATCAATGAATTTTTTAGTACATTAAATTTCGTTATCTTGAACTTGTAATTGATCTTTTACCAAAGCATGATTTAGTATTACGTCTTTTAGATGCCAACAAAAGCACTGCAGACCAAAACATCGCAAAATTTGTTTTTCAAAAATGTCTAGCTTGCATATGAAGAGGTTAGGTTGGTTTATTGACCCACACAATTTGAAAACATTGACCATTATCAAATAGGTAAGTTATTAGGGCATCAACACCACATAACAACACGATACATTTTCTTTTCGAGTGGATACAAAGCATATAAAGGTGTAAGAAATATCGCATTGCAACAGGGGGATACAAGTTTTGGGGAAAAAGTTGACAAGTTTAAGCATTAAATTTTAAATCAACAAAATTCTTAATTGTTTCTGGTAACTGGTAAACGATGTTTAGAATCAAATATGCTAATGGCCAATTTTTTTCTTAGTATTCCGTCTCTAAAATACTTTACTTAAAAAGAGTAGAATTTTAAACGCCAGAATTATTTAAGTGAAAACGTATTCAAGGACGTATGAAACCATAAAGAGCGAGCGATTTAGGTTAATCACATTTAATAATGCATTCTAACGCATCAAACACACACAAATGTATTCCATGCTTTAGCCAACTTTATTTTGACTATTACAGATTATAATCAAAAGAAATGAAGATCATTTACAATTTTTTATTAAAACGGCATGTTAAATTTTCAGCATAATTTCCGTTGCATTATGAGACGTGACATTACCAATGTCCTTCCCTCCCACCCTCCCTCCCTCCCGCTTGAACTGCTACAGAAGTGTGAGCTTTCTCATTCCCAGCCCGAAGTTTAACTTTTCCATCCATCAGCTGACCCATATTTTGCACATCACTGCAAAACTTCATGCAACTTTGGCGCCTTGGCGTAGTCGATAATGATGCGAGATTTTACGCCTCATCCATCCCATCTTCTCCGCTAATCCTAAAAGTCAAGTTGTACATTCGTGCATCAGCTACAATGTTAAAAAAAATACATCTTTCAAAAGAAAGAATCAAACGTCAACTCACCCTGTGATCCACTTATTTAGTAGAGGTACTGGTCCTCACTTAATTTCAAATAGCATGAAATTGCAAATGGTGAAATAATAGATTGCGTAGTTCCAGATGAATTTTGGATCCTCGCAGGAGATCCTCATCATCTAGAACGAACACAAAAATAGGATCAATGTCAATATCTTGTGTGCTTCGAGTGAGAAAGTTAGTGCGGAGCGCAAACAGAATTTTAGGAAAGAACTCCTGCCGCCGCTCTCTGAGTAGCCTAAGATGCCATGCATTGTCTCGTAGCCATGACTACAGACGCCACGCAATGGGTAAGGAAGACAAGCAACTTAATATGAAAAGTCTTTGGAAGATCGCGTTCTAGTAGCATTTAATACAATAATTTTACCGGTATCGACTCGCGGGTACACGATAGGGCCCGAATGTCGCGACAAACACGTCATGGCTACTCTTGTGGTGGAGGAACACCCGTTTCCGTCTATCCCGGTGCGTTCGCGTTGGTGCCCGTTTCGAATGTACCGTGCTAGACCGAACTCCGCGTACCGTTCAGTTAGCGGATTTATCTTGGGAACTGAAAAAGATTGCTTTCATAACAGTTAACCAAGCCTCACCAGCCCAGATCCTGGATCAATGAGACGGATACCGGTTGTAGATTCTTCAGGGACTTTCACGAGTGGTGAAGGGGCTTGTAGAACCACCAGCCGCAACGATTGCTTTCAGCTTCAAAAATGGGGCTTATTCCGTCACAAACAACTACTCTGATAAGCCGCGTTTTTATAGCTCTATAAAAAATCACCAACAAAGTTGCAACATTTTAGCCCGGCTAAATACCCAGCAAATAAATAGATGCATAGGAAATTTTGTGTGATGTAGCACTACAAGGTCCATTATAGAATAAATTCATTGCAGATAAACTTCTGAAATTGCACATGAACGCACTCTTTGAATTGCATTAACACATGTAGGAAATCCTGAAAACATCGATAACGACCACTATATTTTAACTAAGTCAAGTCTTTTAAGATTTTTCATAAGTCATTTCAGCTTTTGTGAAATTAAATTATTCTCTGATTAGTTTAACTGTCGAGAAGAATTGGGGTTTACTCAGCTGTTACGGCAGACTACCTGGAGTGATGAAAATTGTTTGCCAATCAAGCAAAAATGTTGCAACACTTTTTCTTTAATTAACTATTAGCAATCGTTTAGTTTGCACCACGTTGAATTGACCGTGTATTAAACCCCACATTCATGGTTTTAAGATGTTTCGTTAATTTATATAAAAATCTAAATGGAGCAAAGACCATTTTTGACAATTATATTTCATTTTTTACCAGATTAACATTAAAAACAATAACAGGACGTTTTAAATAATAAGAATAAGTGAGTAGTTACACTAAGAGAAGTCGAATAACATTCCGAGAGATAATAACTAATTAAAGCAAAAGATGCCAGCAACACTTGCAGGTAGGCGGTTGCAGTAAAACTTAATCTGCATGCAGAAATATCCGGTGAAAAATTACTTTTAATCCTTAATAGACACTACCCATTAAATCGTTCTACATTCAAAAAATCGACTTTTCGATTAAAGTGCAAATTAAGAAAAACTGCGAACAAGAGTTCTTACATAATCCTTGTTAACTACATGAAATTAGATTATAATGTGGTTCCATTTTCACACGTAAATGATACTACTACATTAAATCCACAACAGGATCAGAATTCTGGGCATTTTGGCTAGAAAAACTGGTGATTTTCCAAGTTGATATTCCAACGAAATCAAACAAATAAAAAAAAAAAAAATAATAATGAAAAGGTAAGTAAGCTGTAGTTGTCTGTTGACACATTCCATGAGTATCTAGAAAGCCAGCTTTTAAATTGCATGACAAAAATGCACTATTAAACGTAAACTAAGTTTAATCCTAATTTCAATTTGGAGTCATATTTGTGAAAAATTATTAGCATTTGTTAATATGTATGGTCAACAGACAGCAATGCAAAAATCATGTCAAGTGTTTTCAGTTATTATTAACACCATAGTATACTAAGATGTAAAACCAAAAATTGTCAGACGCATCAAGGTTACATGCTATTATACGTTAAATTTCATTAGTACTTTAAATCCACCTATGGTTCAGCTACAAAAAAAAACAGATTTTGCACCAGCATACATAGCCCGAATTTTTATTCCACAGGAGTACGTTTCACGCTACTTGGAAACTTCTGGTAGAACGGAACCCCACGAATTGGTTCACAAACCACTGTTTAAAGTGTATAAATCTAACATACGCAAACTACAACAAACGGAACTGGCAAAAGGATACTAGTTGAATGAATTCTTTGCTTCAAAGCGAGCAAATCAAACGAAGCGAAGACGAAATGATCCCGAGCAGGAATGAACCATCGATGCAAGATTCAGCAGTTGACAAACTTATAAACTCAAAACGGCACCGATCAACCGACATTTAGCTAATTGGAAATGCCCCGGGTGGCACGCGAATACAAGGGAAAGCAGGGGTACAAATGTTAGGTCACATGATAATCCGGCTCGTGATAGGGGCCACGCGACAGGCCGGGAAAAAAACTTTAAAAAACCACGAAAAATAGCGAAATAGAAGAAAAAAAATTCGTTCGTCTCTATGCATACGCGGTTAAATCAGACGAAAGACATCGACCCAAAAAAAAAAAAAAAAAAACGGGGGAAAAATAATGTAACGAAGCAGCGAATCCGCCGAAGCACCCGTGTGTATATTCCGTGCCCGTACCGACAGCAGGGATGTCGCGTCGCGGTCCTGCTGCATTTTGAACACCTAGTACATAGCCGCCCGACGGGTTGTTGGAGGTGGCGAGAGCCGAGCCGGATAACTGTGAGCGTAAGGGAGTCCGGAAAGACGATCAGGACAGAATGACGATATAGACACAAAACGAGAAAACGGTAGAATCAAACGCAAATGAAGAAGCGGTTGGACGCGAATTGTAATGTATCTAAATGAATAACTCGTTCTCGAATTGCACGGAAGGCAAGATGGACCGTTGCAAGTTTTTGTACCGGATCAAACTTTCCATGCCATGCGGGAAAACTAACTAATTTCCTAATTTTTGGGCGCACTGAAGTTGATCGAAGCTACGTTTCCACTGGAGGTCAAGCTGGTTAACATGAAGGTTCAGGTGTCCCTTGGGTACACATGATCAATACTCTATCCCAAATAAGAATGGACTATGAGATTTCAATATTCAGCATTCGCTCGCGACAGATCAAGACAAAGTGAATGCATCGGGTGAAACATTTCCGAACTCCCACTTCGCAATGATGTCTTTCTAAATAGGCCAAGATTTTACAAGACGACAAGTGTAAATCACTGGGCAAAACCATCACTCAAAAACAATACCAAAGTTAAGAACACTGAATTAGAACAGAAATTCCTTGAAGTAACGCGATGCAGCTTTACTATGAAAAAATACAGCAGATCAAATTTGACACCGGACAAATGTTGCCCGCAATCGGGATCAAAATTTCTGCTATATTTCTTGCATAGATCTCGCCCGATTAGGTTTAATCTAACATTTTCGCACAGGTCAACAACTAAGAAAAATCAATTTTTCTACTCAGGATTTCTGTTAGCGATTGCCATGACAGTAATCAACAGTGAAATAAAAACCAGTATGTAGTTGTAAGCATTTACCAATCGTCGAGTAATACAATGATACATATCGTTAATGTAATAAGAATTACGTTGGATAAGACAATTTGGACAGCGTAAGTAAAAAAAATAACCACATGGATAGCAATATGCAACATTCAATCAACCCAAACGTAGCTAACTTTCAGAAAACAATCCCTTACAAATAATGTTGAATATCAACCATTTCCACATAATTTCAATTCAAATTTAGCATTAATCCAAATGGTGCAGAAGCACTCAAAGGCTTATCTTGTGATACTATGAAAAGGAGTATAAAAATCATGTGTTTTCAAACATGATTCTTTTAAATATTAGAACCAATTACCAATAGCAAGAACTTCTTAAAAAATAGGATTTATGGAGTTTCCACTCGCAAGTAGTTCACAAACCACTACTTAACTTAGCAATTTCCTGTCAAAATAGGATTTCAATATATCATTAACATACCATTCAAAAATTTAAATATCACATAGAAAATTGGGCTGCAGATAGCTTGCAATGCTTTGTCATTTTGGAGGTTGCATTAAAAACATTGCAAATTTCACACAGAACGCAATAGAGGACCATGAACCGAGAAAGTTTGGGTTATCATCAGAAAGGAAAGCAAGGGTTGGTTCAATGCTGCATAACACTGTACAAAAAAGGAATTCGTCAAATAAAATCGGGTCAAAAATAATCCGTTAATGTCGATGCAAACAAATTCTAGTTATGAAATCAATAACTCATTTCATAAAAAAATCCAACTCCAAATGGCCAAAACGAACGTGCAAATACATGTGTAGACAGTCATGAATCTAACTAACGTTTTCCAAAGACAACTAAAATACTACAAAAACCAGCAAAACCCCCTAGTATGAATTTCCTAGAATGACAGGTATGTACGAACTGAAAAGGAAAGAGACGAATAACAATGTTTTGAGACCCAGGAAATTAAAACACTTACAAAATTCATGCACTTTGTTATTTCTAATGGGGCCCTTTTTAACAATTACATACACTACAGTATTACAAATAGTCTTAGAAGATTTATCACTGCATATTAGTATAAATAATTGGCCTTTAAACCGCTATAAATCTGAGTGCTTCAAACGCAAATTCATTTTTGTAAACAATGACAAATCGTCTAAATTACATTTAAAAAACAGTGTTTTCATGCGCCAGAGCATTTCACCCCATACACTTACTTTCTCTTAAGACTGACTACACCAATTTTAAATACAGTGGAAACATAGCTGTAGTTAAATCTTTAAATTCTATATATGCAAAGTAAAAATTAGAACAGTGTACTCACCGGCTTCGAGATGAAGACTGAGCGTACATATCCACCTCGTACCTATAATAATCAGCATAATCGCTATTAAATTTTATGGTTAGCATAATTCCCTGACAATAAAACTGTTCAAAACGCGGAAACAAAAATAACAGATAGCCTCACCTGTGGCGTGGTGCTGGCGGAGGTGGAGATCGCCTGGAATAGTAATCAACCGATGAGCGAACAGGGCTTCTGCGGTCGTACGGGCTGCTGCGAGATGCCATTTGCGGCGGGAGCGGTCGTCTATCATATGGGTCAGGGTACGGACGCATGCGCTCGGTGGGGTAGCGGCTGGCAAGTCTTTCACGGCTGGTGTAGTATGGGTATGAAGTAGGCGGGGGTGGTGGCGGGAGTGCTGCATAAGGATCACGAGTGCGATAGCCATTGGGAGATGATGGCGGGCGAGAGGGTCCCCTAGGGCACTCTTTTGACCTAGAAATGGACAATAAAGTTAGGCATTCTTAGAACGTAAACATTATTTTAAAAAACCTTGTTTAGCATACCAATGGCCTTGACGTCCACAACGGAAGCATTGCCCTTTACCACCCATGCCAGGTTTAGGACGAACTTTGCTATGCGATTCCTAACAATTATGAAATTAGTACATTTTATTTATCTAGATAAAATTGTAAATCAGACAATATAAACCAAATATATTAGTCGACATGTTTTTTTTAATAAACAACCAGCTTAATTGTCCACCCTAGACTTGACAGCCCCTTTTTGTATTGAGAAACAATGGCTTTATTAATGAATTATGAAAACATTGTGATGAAAGCCCACGTGATTGAATCCATTTATGTGCCATAAATTACACTAAGGTTTTGCCTAATAGTTTCAATTATAACAAACGAGGCTATAAGCAAATGTCTTACCTCAACTGTTATGGTGCTCCCCATAAATTCGCTGTTATGGAGAGCCTCAATGCCAGCTTTTGCTTCTGCTTCATTGCCCATGTGCTGCATAACATTTGTGTTAAAAGAAAAGTGCATACTAGATGCACCTAATAAATTCATGACAAATTTATCCATATTAAATTATTTACCACAAAACCATAGTTTTTGACAACATCGCATTCGTCTACTGGCCCATATCGTTCAAACAAAGCCTGAAGATCTGAGCGACGGCATGATTCGGGCAAGTTGCCCACATAAATTTTAGTGCTTGTCTGTAAATTACAAAGAAATATTAAAAAATTAGTGTGAATTTAGAAAACACAGCAACTGCACTCAGGTTATTATCAGACGGCCACATCCAAGGTGTTGCATAGTTTTACAACTTAAAGAGGAATCATGTCTGGTGCACATGATTGCATAGCTTCCCAAAATGTTAGAGAATTATTTTTTTCTCTTTTTGCTAGTACACATCAAGCTCAACTATTATTTGATTTTTACTTTAGTGTCTTTATTAAGAACATGCACTCTGTGATTTAAAAAATCCAAATCTAATATAGGAATTTTGTATTCAATAAGTTTACAATACTTTTAAAAAGACTCATGTATAATTAACCAATAAGAAATATTCAGCTTATAGATCATGCCTTCCCACATAAAAAGTCACGCCTAGAGGCTATCTTTCTATTGGTCCGTTTTAATTTCTAGTCCACTCTTTATTTAAATGGATTATAGTCCCCAATTAACCATTCCCAATTTTGTTTAAATTATATTTCTGGCTTTTCATATTAATGACATAAGGTTTTTCAATATCTTAGACCTTATTGCAATAATCAAGCTGTTAGCAAGCACTTCTCAAGAGAAGTCACAAAAAAGGACTTTAT
>JAQIXS010004963.1:0-13720 GCA_034700785.1 Rossiulus vilnensis
GGGTTCTTACCGCTCCAGGTGTGTACCAGGTCTACAAGCACCCTTCTCAGCAGTTGCCCTCCTGAGCTGAACACAAATTCATCTTCGAATCTGCTACTTCAACTTGAACGAGCAACAAATATTTAAAAAACGGCACTTTTCTTCACTCTTGAGGTAGTTACGCAAATTTACAAATATTGTAGTTTTCATTTGTGCAGTAGTGACCCATGAGCAAGGCCACCTAGCTCTGTTTTCTAATCACATTTGTAATAGTTGAAACCAGATTTATATCTTCTAGCAACCTATTAAGCAATTAACCAGCATGCATTTGTTGCGGCATAATGAACTTCATCAAGATCGAAATTACAACATTAATAAAGTAAAACAATATTTATAAAGTAAAAAACGTTTTTTAAAATACATATAACTTTAAAAGATATATAATTTGCAATTAAAGCTATTGCAAAAAATTAAGCATGAGTACCAAAACTTAAAATCGCCAAATCTTTGGAATTTCTCCGATATGCATTTTTTAACAAAAAAGAGAAAAAAACCGCACATTAAAAGTAGTTTAGATTTAGCAATGTCAAGTTTTGGCATTTTTTTCTAAAATGCTTGTCATATCTTTAAATGTAAATTATATATTTTTAAAATTAGATTGCATTTAAAAACAACCGTTTTTTACTCCTAACTCCTGAACTATTTGGCATTTTTCCCAATTATTTTTTAAAATTAGATCACGAGATTTAGTGATTTTAAGTGTTGGTGCTATTTCGAAAAACTTTGGCATAACTTTAAACGCAAATCGTAACTACAGCAATATACCATAAATCGCCAAATAATGATCAGCAGATCGACTACCTAATCATTACCCTAGTTATTTTTGAAAAAAAACAACATTTTTCATAAATGCCAAGAACAGTTTTGGAAACGCATTCCAACGAGTTCTTAAACATTGTCCACAATGTTAAATAAATAAGGCCCGAACTCTAATCGAATATAGTTGTCCAATTTGGAGTCCCAGAGTAGGTGGAGTGCAAGAACTAAATGGTGCAGAGTAGAGCTGCACCAAAAGAAAGAGTACGACCAGTAGAAAGCCACATATGCCAGTAAAAAAGCAACCGAGAATATTTTAAAAGTATTTCTTTTTTTAATATACAAATAATATGGATACATTTTTACAAGTGCAATGCATATATTAATATTAATTGCGTTTCAATTTCAAAACTTAATGTTGGGAAAGTAAACAATGAAAATTAACATAAATATTAAAGCTTCGCAGCAGAAATCAATCGCGGCTATCAGCGCTTGCGCCAATTGAGACCAAATGACGATAAGAATAAAAAACAAGATGAAACAACAGCGGGCACTGAGGATAAAACAGAACAAAACTTTCAAACGAAATAACAAAAGGAGGCCATTTGCACTGGTTCAAAATTGAAGAAAATCTTTCGTTCAGTTTATCGCAATGCTCCACTGCTTCAAAGGCATTGCTTGCTTTCCCAATAATGCACTTTTGATTTAAACTCAATATCTAGCGCAAAAAATAAAAAATAAATTTAAAGAAACAACAATAATGACCATGATCTGCCCAAAATGATCCAGTTGTCCGTGTAAAGAAAACAAAATCGTGAACTTTTGACAAGGGGTGAAAAAACCCATCGCTTCGCCATGTCATCAACTCGATATCTTTTTAAAATAGAACGTAAAGAGGTACGACGTTTGCAGAAACCTGTAGCAGACTTGCCGTCTGTTTGCAGAAACTAGCAGCAAACTTGCAGACGCATTTCAAAATCTGTAATTTCTTCTTACAAAAAAAAAGGTGATCTTGAGTGAAGCCTCGCATCCGATGGAGCATTTTCTTCAACTTCAGCGATTCAAATTCTTTGCTCTGCTCTTCAAAAACTTTCTTCTTCTGCAATTTTCATGTTTTATTATTTATTTTTGCTCGGACAAGTTTCCCCGCTGGTGTGTTACGGACGTACACTTTCTTCTACTTCACCAGGTGGCGCATTGGAGACAATTACGATGACTCCTCCGATGGCATGTTTTCAGATGAAATCAAATTCTGGTGAAATTATGTTTTCCGATTTCCTGTCGGCATTCAAACAAGCTCCGCATGACGCCGAAATTTTATGCCCATGATGACTGTCCCATAAGTACCGAATTTTCGGCATTTCGACATACGTTGCATTCTTCAATCGATTCTTCGATTCTCGAGATGAGTACTTTTGCATGACAGATCAGTACCGATTTCAGAATCCCGTGGTCAGATGTTCACGTAATGTTGCATTCGTGAATCGCTCCTGCGCCATCGTAGCGAGGACATTCACTACACCTAGTTTCTGCTAATTTGCTTACTGCATTGCCGTAAAAAAAAACCGGCCATTTTCAGGCGATTGCGATGAATACGTGAGCGCGCATTCTATGACTGGCCTTGTTCGATAAGTCAGTGACGGTATTTATGCGTGCCATTTTGGACAGTACAAAAATTTGCATTTCGACAACAGAAATAAAAAAGCAAACAAGTGGTGTGGGAGGGCAGAGAAAACGATTTTGTACTTACAGCTCTGTCCTCGGTTATTCCTCGTTAGTAAATCATCGACTCAAATGGGCCGTCTCATCCTACGTTCAGTCTCCCAGACTGAATTACGCAATGAGATAAATGGGGAGTAAAATTCAACTCCTAATTAATCGGCACCATTATGCTAACTACACTTACCTACTGGCATGAACATTACCAGGAGTATCGTTTATGGCGATTCCTATTTTTTGACACTTATCGATCAAACCCCTGACTCTATCGGCTTCATCGTTGGCAAGTTCGAATAACATAAACTGGAAGACCAAAAGTTCATCGACATACAGATAAATTTACTAGTTTCTTTTGACTAACTTCGATTTTTCTCGATCTGGCCAATTTTGAGCTTCGAAATTTATAACCTCCACATCAGCAAGGGAAAATATTTATGTTTTGTAGCACTTAACATAAATTAGCCTGATCTAGAAATATCGTTTTCTAGATGAATATTTAAGCTAAAATTATGGCCGAACACGGCATGCAATTTGTACTCACATCTTTCCAGAGGGACAACGTGTAAGGCAAGGCATCGGTTGCTCGATTATACAACATTCTAATCTGTTTAAAATTAAATGAAATAAAAGTGAGAAAAAAAAAGTAGCGATCAAAATTGATCGTGACACATTCAATGGCATAAACATGGTAAAAGGGAATTATTAAGGGAAACGTTTCAAGGAATCTGAACTGCTATTAGAAACCAATTACAATATTATAGATGAGCTAACGACACTACAGTTTTATACTTGAAGATATCAATATGAATTTGCTTACACTGATGATAATGCCAAATTAAAAATACGATTTTTACACTCAGAAAACTTGCTATTTTTCTGCATAAAACTGGCGAATTTTTCTTAATCAAATTGAAATGCAAAAATGTTTTCATACCTCACGGGTTGGTTTATCCCTGAGAGCCAAAGATATTGCACTATAAATAAACGAGAAACTTTGAGGCAGCTTGAATCTTCACAATGACTTGTGTATCGAATTGAACGATAGGCAAAACGAATTCTACGCGTGGCGTCATGATAGAATTCAACTCACCTTTTCCATAAAGAAAGACAAGACGGAATTATGTGAAGATGATGTTGGCAGAAATACTGCGCTTTCTTGTAATCACCTTTTCTGATATATAGGTCCAGCAATCTAATTTGGGAGGGAAATGCAGTTTTTAAAAGCATTGTTTCGTTTGAACATTACACTCATACCTCGCTTAACAGTGTTTAATATCAAACTAAAATTTCATTACATAGATTTAAAGAAGCTTAACAAAATTGAAATATAAAAATGTTGAATAGTTTGAAGATTTGCACAACACCATTACTGTCACTGGCCTTAGCTGAAGTAAGCTCCAAAATTACTAATTCACTTTAACCCGGCATTAAAATTATGAAAATTGAGCTGCACATCCCTAAGGAACAAGATGTTCAGGGTTACACCACTAAACGTGCGGAAAAAGTGACCATTGGAGATTCTAGTGATCTAAACGCTTCCATACGCCTCTTAGAACATGGTTCTAAGAATTCATGGTTTCATGAATTTGTTAGCAATCATCAAGTTTCATTATTTTTGGCCATGAATTGCAACATGGACACGAATCAAAACGCCATATAAACAGCGGCCGTATAGCGAGGTACGAGTGTATTAAATAATCATCGATCGTCATTTTAATTAAGGTATTTTTTGTCGAACACCTGATGGTACAGTGCAGATGTCGTTACTCACTTTAATACGAGTATTGCATTTGCAGGGCACATGGTAACGAATCTCTCGTACACTTTAACGATTTGATCAGGATCCACTGCTTTTGCGTACAGATCGACGACACTGTTGTAAAACGTGTAATCAAGGGATGCTTTGCCGGAGCCCGGTAATGGTACAGTGCAAGGTACAGATGTCAAGCATCTAAGCACGAGACTAGTGAATGCGTCGAAGTCCTGTTGCTTAGTAACCGATTCAGAAATGCGCCACAATGTAAACTTTAAATAGCTAAGATTGGGAGTGCAAACGACATACGAGATTCAAATCCTATGCGAGAGCTATTTCGAAAAACAACGATGTAACAAAACGTGGTCTTACTGCAACCAGGTGGCCTTTAAGTCCTCAATGTCGGTAATTCCAGGGATGGCAGTTTCGAAGATTTCCTTCACTTCTAAGAACCTGCCTTGCGTGATTAGGAAGATACTAGTGGAAGCAAAATCACAACAAATACTCATTTCTAAAAATACTAACTGAGAATCAATGGGGAAACACGCTGAAAATTTCTTAGTTGCAACATATCTGATTCCTGCGGTTTAAAATAACCTAAATCGAGCGGCGTTAAGCAAATTTTAGAAATAAGAGGCATAATGCCAGGCATTGCCAAAGTTATTACAGCGTATTAACGAGAAATAAATCTTACCAATAAGTTAACCATAAGGAGGGTTTGTGCCTAGTGATTTCCAGGCATTTCACTTTAAGCTCGGGAATGTAAGCGTCTAAGGGTAACGGTAATCCCAGGAAATGACTAAAAAATGAAAAAAAATGCAATTATAAGGATGTCAAAAATTATCCAAGCACATAAATGAAGGGAGGAAAAAGCAAGCAGCTTTCTTACCGAAATGTTAGCTCCGGTTCCAGCACAGCGATAGCTTTTTCGTCTGGTAAATCGAGCATGCTCTCGATACAGGCACAAGACCAAGTTTGAGCATCCTGACATTTGCCCATACCTAGCTCAAACATAGATGCGAAGCAGAACAAACGTGGAGTGGCATCTAGGCTAGTTAAAGCAGTGCTCAGAGTCTGCAAAGTAATTTTAAAAGCATATAGTGAACATCGAGTAGGTGATATTTAGAAATACGATTTAAAATATATTCCCTCACGAAAAATGAACATACAACTGAATAAATAATAAGATTAAGAACAATACAAAACAAACACATATACAATGTATATTGAAATAAATTTTGTTTCTGTGTTTTCAATTCTGAAGCGAAACGATGAAACTAAAAATACCCCAACAAATTATTTTCAAGATATTTCAGTTTGTTTTTGTCTGCAATTTGTAATATGCAAAATTGTAATACATAAAAAAACGTTTATTTACCCGTCGTACTTCATCGAAATTTTTAATTTTAAAATGCACACAGGCCAGCAGCATCCAAACCTCGTCTAAAGTAGCGACCTTCATTAGTTGTTGGCAGACATCTATCGCCGAATTATTTCTACATAAACATGAGATTCAGTGAGATGATGGTTATCAAATGTAAGACTTCATAAACAACATGCGTCACAGAAAAATTACCTTCCACGAAATAACTGCAGAGCTATCAAATTTTTATACAATGGCAGGCACACAGGAACATTTACTTTAGCAGGCTGACCCTTCATGACGCAATTTCGCAATGCATCCATAAACAAAGACAGGATAGAGGCCACCGGCAATTGCATTTGATGGTCTGTATGCCATGGCAGGATGAACAAATTCTGTAATAACAAAACTGGATACTAAGCTCTTAAAGCTACTTCATCTGTATTTCCTTAATATTAATAATGGAGTAAGGAAATAATTAGTTCTTTATCAGGCACTATTTAAAATACATAGAATTTTAATTCAAACCAAAATTAAGCTGAAAACGTTATACATGATGACAAAGATTCCTTAATATTAAAATATAATGTAATCGGTTACACCAGTAAACATGATTATTTTTTTACTAAAAAAGTGGTATCAACTGAAATAATTGTCATCCAATAAATTTCAAATTAATTCCAAATCTATTCACGTCTACTTTTAATGTGACAAAAACAGGAAAATGACCTACGATATTCACCTTGCAAACAATTTTTCCCAATCCACTATTTCCAGGATTAAAAACTGAAGTAGGCAGGTGATGAAATTCCAACAAATGGATATAACACAGCCACGTCAAGCATCTGTCAGTACGGGTCATGTGGTCGACAACAAGGTGAAAATTCAACTGTGAACTAGCTGTTCTCTTGCCTAATGCTTCCTGAAACATAAAAGCATTAATGTCATACATTTCTGATGTTAATACATCAGAAAGCAATTGTTGTAATGAAGTCGGATAAAAAAGAACTAGCCTCTAGAACACCAATGGCTTGTTGATATCGTCCAATTAATACATTCAGTTGGGAGCAATACAAAAGCGTTTCTATCACTTGATGGGATTTAACTTCTGGACCAACAAATGATTTGATAACAAACCCCATTATGTCGTTGCAAATGGAAAGTTTTCTGTCATAAGTTTCTGAATACTGAAGATACTATAGCAAATCGAAGTTGTTAATTAAATATACGAATGAAACGAATTTTCACGAAAAGCAGATTTAAAATAAAAGTGCAATGACTTTCTGGTTACTGACCTTCCACCAAATCTCGTACGATGGTGCAAATTGAATGGCTTGTTCGCACAGCTGCATTAAATCCCCACAGTTCTTCCTCTTAGAATACAAACTCAAGTAATGGAGCCACACTTCAGAATTGTTTTGGTTCTCCTCAAGTCCTCGTGATAACGCATTTAAAGCTAAATCCAAACATAATTCTTGGGAGCTATAAAATGCAAGTGTTTTAAAAAGCTTAGTACGTTACTGGTAACGAATGTAAATTCATAAAACCACTGCAAAAATGTGTGCAATTATCAATTTGATGACCAACCATCCAACACTGCTCAACTTCTTGTAAGCCAGTTTTAACCACATATCAATATTTTTGGGGTCTGAATTTGCTGCAGATTCGCAAGCATCATCTAACGGTTTTTCACCGTGAAAATACCGAACATCGTTTTCATCAAGAATTGCATCAGGATCAACATCATCATTGACGCGTCGATTTTTGACTGTAAATTAAAAATTGCAAAAAGGATTAACTATTTGGGTGGGGGAAAAAAAATTTCTACTTTCTTTGCAAAAGAATTTCATTTTCCTTTTTTTTCTTCAATAAGATCTATCGGTAGCTTGTATAAAATTTAACATAAGATCAGCAGCTTGCTTGGAAAATTCCGCGCAACGAAACTTGCCTTTCAATTGCTTTCTTCGGAAATTTGAATCATCTTCTGATGAGATATTGTCACCATGTTCACTTTTGCATTGCTGAAATCTATCATTGAAAGTGATATAATGTGGCGGAACTAAAATGACAAAAAAAATTGACAACACATGATTAATCATGTTTTGAATACAAAGCAAATCATGAACATGAAAAACACTTGTTGTCCTGGCAGGATTGTATGAACAAGAAATTATTGATTCGTGATATATTCACCTTTTGCTAAAAATTCGTTCACCCGACCAACAAGGAGTACACAAAGCTGGTCTTGGGTCATTCTGTCCTGATTTGATGTCAACAATTTATTCAAATAACTCTCTAGAAAATATCAAAATCTAAGGTAAGTCCAAAAGTTAAATGCATTCAAATTACTTCTAGTTGTCAGTATTTATTTGTTACCAATGCAGTCTTTATATTGCTGGTCAGAAGAACCTTCAGAAAGTCCAACCAATGACGGTGCGTAAGAAACAATATCACGTAAAACATCCGTGGCTGACATTGAGTAATCCTTTTCATGTTGCCTACAAATTAATTCCATTATTGTATTGCATATTTTTTTCCTTAAAACACACACTTGTTTTTTGTCAATCACATTAAAACATATACAAACCAAGGACATTTATCATCATTGCACGTTCCAGTCAAATCAAATCTGCAAAACACTTTGTTCGGCTTTAGTTTATGGGAGTAGGTTGGCCATGACAAGCACTGGTTGGCTTTGGTGCGAAAATAAGGACTAAATCTGCAAAGGAGCACAGTAAACAATACTTTGCATTCTGCAAGTGAAAAATTCTCTGTGGCAACAAAACAAGTTTAGCTATGAATTTGAATACATCTTAAATGTTGCTAAAATAGCTCAAATTTAAATGATTGCCTGGGCATTTTTATGCACAAAAATACTTGAAAAAATTATTGTTTAGATCGTAAAACTTTCAACATAGAAGTATACTGTGCATGCAAATTAAAAGATGACTAATAATCAGAATAAACATCTCCTCTTAAATGGTCAACTCGTTATTGGCAATCACAAATGATAAATATAAAAAAATGTTACCTGTAGGCTTTTAAGTGAAGTAGAGGACTCCTGTATGGCCGGAATGTTTCATGAGACTGAACGCTGGTAGCACTTTTGCTAAAACTGGGCAGCTTTAAGTTGAGGTTAGGTACCTAAATAATACAACATACATATAAATGACTGACATGTCTGCCTTGCACATAACCAAGCGCCTAACATTCTGCCCATAGCATACTATTTTTTTGTCATTCAACAAAGGAAACAAGTACCACGCAAGTACCATAATAGTTTTCACAATTTTCGAAATTCATAACTCATTAAATTTACCTTATTCATGAACATCGTATGGAAATCAAACGCAAATGCTGAGACGTCCAAAATTTCTATTGGAGACTTATTAACTAAATCAACCTGTAAAAAAAACGTCACCTAAATAAGTATAAGAAACACTTAAAAATGCTATTACAACATCAATAAGCATACCTGAATTTCGCCATCATCAGTCAAGTGGCCAGCCAAAACATTACGATGCTGCAATTTCATGCTATCGGCGTCCAATTCAGTCGATTGGGTTGGTTCCTTAGCAGGTTTGCTGATAACTGCATTTCCTGCTCTTGAGGGAGACTTTTTGTGGGAATTCTTTCTTTCACGCTTCTGCAATCCATTACTGGACGGAGCCGTTACACGCTTAATCACGTGGCTTTCACCAACAGCAGCATTCGAGATGGGCATCGACTGTGGCTTTGGTTTGTTCACTGCTTTGCTTTTATTGGATACCCTTAATGCCTTCATGCGCAATTCTTGCAATTTCTTTGCTATTTCCTCGCTCATTTCTTGAAGCCTGGCTCTTTCATGTGCCACCCTATTTTGAGGTTTTGCCTTCAGAGGTTTGTTGTTGTTTATAGTGATCGAGATGTTCTTGGTGGATTTGTTTAGGCCCACTTTACGCTTAAATGCCTGCATCGGAAAAAAATGAATTTACTTCCCCTTTTACATTCAGAACGCTTTCCAATAATATTATGCGATACTAACTGGATCAGCATTGTTTATCACAGGTTTCAGATGAGCTGGTGAAGAATTTGGTAATCTTGGAAGTAAGTAAGATTCGCCAATAAGTTTCTTTCCAACTGAAAGGCACTCCTGTTCCAATTTTTGGCCTTCATCCATCTGAGTTTGTAAGACAGCGGACATGTCTGCTTGCTAATTTGAAAATGATAATTATAGCTTAACATGATATCAATGGCGTGAAAGGAATGAAGTTACTGTATTGACTTCTGTTTCCATTCTCATACTAGATAATTTAATATACACAAATTTCTGCAAGGATTAATTTTGATTTATTGGAATCTAACATTACTTTGTGTGAAATTTGCAATGTAGTACAAATGATAATGAATTACTTCCAATTTTCACGAAATTTCAAACATGTAAAGGAAAGTAAAAGACTTTAAAACAATTTTACGTCAAATTGCAAACAAACAAAAAACTGATAGCTAGCTGACATTAGCTTAACAAATGCTGGTAGTAAGCTTAGGATTGTGAACATTATAGTAAAAACAGAACATAACCAATCTTACTTTCTTTTTCAGCATTTCCAACGCTTGCTTATGTGCATCAGCAATTTTAACAGCCGCATTTAGTTGACTTTGCAAAGTTTTTACTTTAAATTCCGCACTCGTTAGTACTTCATTTTTCCGCTCAATTTGTTTCTTAATTTCAGAAGCCGCAGTTTGCTCTACAACAATTGAAGCTCTGCAAGCAATAAAACACTATGTCACGTGCCACAATTTGTTGAAGTTATTGTTAGGTTATTTAAACAAAACGCATAACAATATAGGTCAATTGCAAAAATATCAACATTTTCACTCAATGACTTAACAGAACAATACTTGGTTCATACATTCTCCCAACTTTCCTCTAAACTAAAATAAAACAGATGAAGTAATAAAATAAACTGCAATAACATTTTCTCACCTTTTCTTAACCAGCAATTGTTCACACGTTTTTAAACTGGCACTTTCAGACACAGAAATGGCACAGACATTTCCAACAGCAGGGCCTTTATTTAACGCCGATTTGACTTGTTCCCTCGCAGCTATCTCAGCCTAAAAATTTTTAAAATAAAGAATCAGAAAACAAGCATATTTCACACCTGTTGAATTAACATTACATAACAAAGTTTTACAAACTTTAAGCCGTTTATATTCCATCAGATCATTCTCCGGTAGTTCGTGAACTGATGTAGGTGTTTTAGGAACATTCACACAGGCAATATTAGCTTTATTCTAGTTCAATTATAAAACATAAATGTGACCACAAGTAAAACGTGATTTATGACTTATTCGGCTTTTATCTTACATCAGATACTTGACGGGCTTCTCTTAGTAAATCATCAATACTATTGATATTTAACGGTCTTTTAGCAGGCGAGCATTCAAGCTCGCATTCTGAATCTGAATCGTCATTCAAATTAATTACAACTGGCTGGTGAAGTGGAGGTAGTGGCAAAAGGGGCTATAAAATGATAAGATCATATATTTTCAGTTTATGACAAACAATTCTCTGATCAAAAAATTAAACGCATAATATTAGATTACTGGCAAAGTTTTAGTCCGTTTCAAAAGTAATCCAGACGATTTTGAGCCTTGTTGTTTCGGTTGCTTTTGTGTTTTTTCACTGGACAGAATCACATCACTGAGTGGGGAAGATTTCTCTAACTGCTTGTCCGTGAGGGAGCTTAACAGCATAGCTCTTAAGATATCCTCGTCTTCATCAATGTCAGACAAACCATTTCCGACCTCAGGCTCCATATCCTTCTTCTTAGTTTTGCGTTCCTCAGACAGATCCGTTTGGGCACCTATTTAAAATAAAATTAGGAAAGCTTTTTACTTCATATAACATTAGGAACAGTTGTTAAATCGTATGCATTTCTGGAGGAAACTAATCAGTTTCCAAACCATCTGGTAAGCCAATGCAGATTACTAAATTTAGTTTTAAAATGTACCATTTAGATTGTCAATATATAACATATAATCAAACCATGAAATAATAATAACATTATTATTGTTATTGTGCATGTGGTGCCAACTTGATGGACGATAAGTATCCAAGAAAATTGACACTTGACAAGACTGTAACAATTTCAGATTTGCCATTGGGTGAATTACTTTTAAACAACCTAAATAATAAACTTAAGAAAACATTTCATACCAAAAATCTGCTCATCAATGTAAGATTGTTAAATGATTCACAAATATAAGATAAGAGCTTCTAGTATTTCCCTAACATTACTTATGAATACACACTGGCACTAATCTATTAATTTACTAATGGTGTGCATTCTGCAAATGTAGCAGCGAATTACATATTGGAGAAGGTAGTGGACTATCCAATTCCATTGAAACTTCTTCATAATTATCTTCAAGAACATTATAATTACATTCCATATTTCGATCGACCTATTAAAAAAAGTTCACATTAATTTAGAACAGGATGTCTGGCATTCTCATTTGTTGTATTAATTGCATGCATTACATTGTAATAGCTACAGCTTAATGTATAACAAACCTGTGACTGCACTTTTTGTGCTCTGTCATGATCTACAAATAATGACAGACCACACAAGTAATGAGAAACGAAATATTGCAGTTGGTTTTAAAAGTTAACTTTCAGTAATGTTACTTACTTGGTTGTTTTCTTCGTTTGGCATTTTGGGCTGAAGCCAAAGCTATTTTCCTCAATATTTCTTCCTCTTGTTCATCTTCCTAAGTTTTCAAAATAAATTGAGGGAATGAATTACACTAAATGCACATATTGGTATATAATAAAACAAAGTTATTTAAAATGTAAAGCAGAAATTATGATTACTTCATTCCTTGCTTTGAGCAAGATATTTGATTTATTAGAGGGCTGTTGCAACCTCGACTTTTGCAGCTAAAATAATAAAAATGTAATCAGTTAAATGGATTCCACATATTACAAGTCTTATATTGAAAACTAGGTTGAACTAATTGACTAATGTTTAGACCACAATTAGCTTACACCTACCGGTGTGTCATCATCCCGGGAATGGCTAATCGAATCTTTTCTTGATTTGATATTTTCCTTGTCCAATTCCACAACCTCATCAGAATCGGAGGAAACATTGAGTATGGGCACAGGTGCAGCTTCTTCCTCACTGCCAAGCTCGCGAAGCTTAGATTTAATTTCCTTGTATTGAACTAGTAAGTCATCATAGCTGGAACCATGCATGTGTGTAGAAGCTAATAAATTCGTTAAGAACATAATTTATAATAACATGTTTGGCTGGGTGGAAGAATGAATGTACACTTTTAACATTTACCGGGATTCAATTTTGAAAGACTATGCCATTATGAAAATAATAACTTGTATATAATGCAAATAGTAGAATGCAATTTGGATAAAGTATTTCAATTACATGTATCATCACATCAACAATATTTCTAAAAACTATTATAGGCCAAAGAGATATTCATTGAAATGGACATGTAGGAACAGCAGATGCCTGAAAAAATTACATGTCGAGTAAAATGGTGTCACCTAGATATGCCACAAACCAAGACAAACATTTTTTTTCAAACTCGCCTTGTTTAAATATGAAACAGCTAGCTTTGGTTATCGAGACTTTCGTTTGTGTAGCGATTTTTTTTTGGATTTGAAAGAGGTGGATATGAGTAAACATGGATTATCACTCATTAGCAGACCTTACATAATCACTTCCAATGTCATGTTGAGAACGACATTACCAATGATCATGAAGGGAAAATAAACGAAATGTTTGACAGTAATGATGTGAATTTAACATAATCGTGTGCAGCTGATGAGTAATCAAGCAGTGATGATTGTAATTTAATGTCATTAATAATGATCATGTAAGGTCTGCTTTGTAATGTTTGAAAATAGTTTTAGGCAGGGCGCACACCAGTGCGGTACGTGAGATGCGGTAAAAACACGCCCACAGCACAAAAACATATCTTACCGCATGCTTACTGCACACCAATGAGATGCGGTATTGTAATCTGACATGTGTGTAGGGTCGCACTTTACGAGCGTCTGCAACCATGAACGTCCAAAGATA
>JAQIXS010004964.1:0-13715 GCA_034700785.1 Rossiulus vilnensis
TAAACCAGACCAATTGGTGTCTCATGGCATTGTAACGTGGCCAGGGGACCGTGGATAATTAGACAGGCAACGTTACAGGTGGTGCCTCCTGTGAGAAATTCTTTCCCTCAATCAATATTTGCTTATTGTTGGCTGGTTTACAAATTGATGAATTTGGTGATCAAAGTGTCTGAATGGTGGACAGTGAACGGTGTTGTGACTTTGTCTTTGGAAGTTGCTGTTGAGGCCATAGTGTGAATTTGATTGTTGATTTGCTTATTGGGGCCCACTTGCAGGATTTTGGGGGGTTGTTTGATGGTAGCTGTTTGGATGTTTGGCGCTATTGGGGCCACGGGGGAGCTGCGGTTTATAGCGGTTTGATAGCGTCCGTGGACACCGGCAGCTACCTGCTAAATTTGGTAGGGTTTTTTGTAAGGGGAACTCAATTGGTAGAAGGGAACACGGCTACTCCGGAGGACCCTCTTGTTGGTAGGGATTACCGTTTGTCTCGACAGTTTCTGCCTCACCTGTCCTTCCCAGATAAATTTTCAGGTGAAGGTGGGCAGAATGCGGAGGACTTTTTGCAGAAGTACAAACTTATGGCTCCGCAAGCCAACTGGACGAAAGAGGACATGGCTATTTACCTCCCTAACAATTTGACAGGGTCAGCTTTGAAATGGTCATTAGCTATTTCCCCACGAATAACAGATTGGGGGGAATTGAAGAAGCATTTACGACGGGCATACCCTGATATGAGTGACAAAGCAACAGCTGAGCAACGATTGTTTGCCAGGAAATATCAAATGCCGACAGAGGTATTACAGACATATTTTTTGATAAGATCAAGCTCTGTAACGATTTAAATCCTCAGATGGCTGAACTGGATAGAGTAAAACACGTGGTTGCTGGATTGCCGGATGAATGGACTGGATCGTTCCGATTTAAACTTGATTTTACCTTGGATTCCTTACTCGAGTATCTGTTGGATTAGGACAGGGAAATGAGACAGAAAGGAAATCCAGTGGTTATGAAAACTTTGACATTGGAACAAGTTGAGAAAGTGATGAATACTGCTCTGGAACGTCAGAAATTGGAATGGGAACGTAGGTTTGACCAGGTTGCCAAGAGTATGACTACAGCAGTAGTTGAGACCTCTGGAAGGGATTTAGGAATGCCTAGTTTTGATGATCCAAGGAATAGTGGAGGCCGAATCCAGTGTCAGATCTGCACTAAGTTTGGTCATTCAGCAGCTCAGTGTTATCGAAGGTATGATACCTCTTATTATCCAGGTCAGGCTCTGAGTAGAGGGAGGAATAATGGAATGAGAAGAGGAGGAAATTTCCAACGATCGGGAAATGCCAGACGGGGCCAACCTGGGAGGTCGGTGGGTCCCGAATTGAGCGAATAGAACCTCTAGGAGAAGTTTCAAGGGGTCTGATAAGATCGGAAGTGTGGATTGAGTCTGGAAACAAGGTTGAGGCTGTCATTGACACAGGTAGCCAGGTGTCACTGGTGGGGTTTGAGCTTATGCCTGAAGTGACCAATATCAGATATTCACCGGTGATCTTGAAGGCAGTTAATAGACGTGGTTTACATATATTGGGTCTGGGGGAGATTCAATTTAGGATGGATGAACGGACATTTAAGCATCTTTTTTATGTGGTATCAGAAGCAGTACATCCAATGATTCTTGGAATCGATTTTCTGAGGAAGTATGTTCTTTCAATTGATCTTAGAGGAGGAAATGTTGCATACGGTGATCAAGGGTGCCAGGGAAATAGTGGAACAGAAGTAGGATTACTCCCTGTGATACATAGGGTGGATCATGGGGAAGAACAGGTCGTAATGACATGCACATACATAGAACAGCCACTTGTGGTCAAATTGGCATTACCTGAAGGACAGGTTGTGGACGAAGTAATGTCTAAGGAACCTTTTTTGGAAGAACAAGCAGTGATGTTGCCATGGATTGGGAAGATAGAAGGAGTAGAGATAGAACCCAAAATATGTTCCTTGGTTGAAGTGGACTTAGAGGAAATTCCACAAGTGGGATGGAAAAAGTTACCCATGGACTGGGAGAAAATGGTGGAGGAAGCTGATCTAATTCCGGTGTTAAGGGTTTATGAACAGTTGTTATTGGGTGAGACGAAGGAAGAATTACCTGAAGTTACACTGGATACGGGCACTGCCATACCCAAAAGATCTCGACCCTATGCAACGTCCGATTTTAAGAGGGGGAAAATACGAGAGCAATGCGAGGAATGGCTCAAAGACGGAATCATATCGCCCTCGAGTTTGCCATGGGCAAGTCCGGTTGTTCTGGTAGAGCAATTGACGGCTATGGGAATGAAAAAATATCGCCTATGTGGGAACTTTAGGGGAGTGAATGAAGTCTTGGTAAAGCAAAATTTCCCACTTCCATTGCCAGAAAACTTACTTGATGAAATGCAAGGATGTACTTTTTTCACGGTGATCGATTTAAAGGCCGCTTATTTGCAAATACCAGTGTGTAAAAAGGATCGATGCAAAACATCCATTGTAACACCTGATGCCCAGTAAGAGTTCAATTATCTGCCATTTGGAATTTGTACGGCATGTCAGATTATGCAGCGATTGATGCATCTGCTGTTTGAAGACTTCTTAACTAAGTTTCTCAAGGTATTTTTTGATGACTTGGCCATACATTCCAGATCGCGGAAGGAACATCTTGAACATGTACAAATTGTATTAGAAAGATTGGGTAGATACAAATTACTGATCAATGTACAGAAATGTCAGTTTCTTAAAACCTCGGTTCTGTATCTAGGGCATATTATAGATGGAGTATCATTGAAACCAAATCCCCTAAACATAAGTGCCATTAGGAGTTGGAGTTCATTGAATGGGGCCCAGGATGTAAAAAGATTTCTGGGTGCTTTATCATATTACCGGAAATTTATCCCACAGTTTAGTGAACGGTCAAAAAACTTGAGATCGTTGACCCATAGTGGAACCAAATGGTGTTGGACTAGGGGATCCCAAGAAGAGTTTGAGGATCTGAGGGAGTGCTTAGTTACTGCGCCGATTTTGAGATCATTTGATCCACAATTGAGTACCATGTTAAAAACGGATGCAAGCTCACATACGTTGGGAGCGGTACTTATGCAAAAAGCAAAGGCTGGTGAAGAGTATGTGGTGGCATACGCGTTACAAGCTTTGACGGCCCAAGAACAGAGGTGGAGTACAACCCATCGAGAGTGCTTGGCTATCGTTTGGGCTGTAAAGAAATTCTATAAGTACTTGGATGGTCGATCATTTACTGTCTATACGGACCATCATTCCCTCTGTCACCTGTTTTCTTTAAAAGACCCACATGGGAAATTGGCGAGATGGGCAGTTATGCTGCAAGAGTTTGACTTTAAAATTGTCTATAAGGAAGGCCGATGTCAGGCAGACGTGGATTGTTTACCCCGGCTACCAACGCTGAAATCACCAATGCTTGTATCTTTTGTGGATTATGAGGATCTCAAATCAAGTCAGTTAAAGGCGATTGCTGTGAATGAGGTTACCTTATCAGAGGAGTTAGGATGGGATGATGCTAAGAATTTATTGTGTTTTCTGAAGGTTAATGGAAACCCAGTGTTTGTAATGAAAGAGTTGCGAAGGAGAATCTTAGGTATGGCACATGGTGATCCACTCTGTGGACACGTGGGAATAGATAAGACCATGCAAAAATTGAAATTGTATTATTACTGGCCAAAGATAAGATCGGATGTCACCAAGTTTGTAAAAGAGTGCGCGGTCTGCCAATATTACGACAAACCGAATACAAAGCCTGCAGGGTTTTTGCAGTCCTTACCAGTGTCATATCTCTTCCACACAATAGCTGTAGATTTCGTAGGGGGGTTTCCGACAACACATAATGGGAACAAGTACATTTTAGTAGCAATAGACCATTTTTCCAAGTATGTGGTTGCGGTTCCTACAAAGGATATGACAGCTGGGACTGTTGCCAAATTTCTGTTGGAGAAAATTGGGCTAATGTTTGGTTTTCCTAGTAGATTATTATCTGATAGAGGACCATCATTTTTGTCTAAAGCAGTCATGTCACTTTTGGATTTAGTTGAGACCAAGAAAATTAATACTTCGGCATACCATCCACAGGGGGATGGACAAGCTGAAGCTGCAGTCAAAATAGTTACTCGATTGCTACAAAAATTTGCATCCACATTTGCGGAAAATTAGGATGACCTGTTACAATTTGTTGTCTATCAATATAATACAACCACACAGGAATCCATCCATATGTCTCCATATGTGGTTGTCTTTGGGTTAAAACCAAGGATTGTCTCATTGACACCGCCAAAAGCGAATACGGAGGCAGCACGGCTGACCAGTGTTGAATATTGTATTCCTGGATTTACAGCTGTTCGTTCTCTTTTTAAAGATTATTTAAAAGCTGCAAAGGAAAAGCAAGCCTTTTATTACAACAGGAAGCACTCAGATGTACATTATAAAGTTGGTGACATTGTTCTTTATCGAGACGACTCCATACCGGGAGCTGGGGCAAAGTTACAACCACCTTACACTGGACCATATACAGTTGTGCAAATTGTGAATCCTGCATGCGTAATGATTTGTGCATCCAACTCGGGAGCACCATTTGCTGCTAATGTTGGGAAATTAAAGTTGTTTAACAAGAGAGTTGGTGGTGGTGCAGGAGAGATGAAAGAGGTCGATCTGGATAGGTTGCAGCCACCCCTGATGCCTATACGACTCAAAAGGTCAGCGGAGAAAACGCCTATGAGATGGGAAATAGTGTATCCAGTAAGAGCACAGGATATACAGAATCTGAATGTTGACGTGGATCAGATAGTGGCGGAAGAAGACCATCTAGCGACAACACCAGATGGAACTATCTTAACTTCTGAATCGGGACATCAATGGTCAGGACATTCGTCATGGGGAATGGAACCACTGGAGCAGGACCATACTCATACGCCGGATGATCATGTGTTGGAGCTCTCAACCGATTTATCACCTATCATCTCTGTGACACCACTACCTCTGCCAAATATAACAAGAGCGTCTTTGCATTCACGATTACCTGACTGATTGTACAATGTTCTATGATTGAATTGTCGAGGCGCCAATTATAGGTAGGGGGGCCCTGTGACCGTTTTTATGCAATTGTGTGACCTTTTTAGAGGGCCGTGTGCTTTTTGGGCTCGAAGGTCGTGAACCGGTTTAACAGTGACTTGAGTTGCAATGGAATTTAGGAATTTAATTATTCACACATTATGCTAATACGGATTAACATTTTTGGGATGATTGTTGGAATGTTTATGTTGAAGGCGCATACCAATAAGGGGGCGCTGTGGTAGCTGATTTAAAGAATATAAGCCATGGTGAAATGATGATTGAGCAGAGAGACTTGATGCCATGGCAGAGGGATGTTCACTCTCAGGGAAATATTGTGGATCCACAATGGCGCATTTAGGTTGACTACATTTTCGTGAGTGTATCATTTTTGAGTTATTTGGCTAGTGACTAAGGGATTGATTCCCTATTATGTCAACATTGTTAAGCATACCTCATGCTTGTGTATAATCATTTATGTATTGTGGTAATTTTAATTAGAGATATATTTACTTAAAGTCACTATGTTTACATTATGCCAACTTACATATATATCGATTTGTATTAATGAATGGTTAGCTAAAGTGATGCTTTGATGAAGCTTATATATTTACCCTGGTTAATGTAGCTAATAATTGTGCACAGCAATAAATTGTGGTAAAGTAAACCAGACCAATTGGTGTCTCATGGCATGGTAACGTGGCCAGGGGACCGTGGATTGCTAGACAGGCAACGTTACAGGTGGTGTCTCCTATGAGGTGTTTCCCTCAATCAATTTTGTTATTGTTGGCTGGTTTACAAATTGATGAATTTGGTGATCAAAGTGTCTGAATGGTGAACAGTGAACGGTGTTGTGACTTTGTCTTTGGAAGTTGCTGTTGAGGCCATAGAGTGAATTTGATTGTTGATTTGCTTATTAAGGCCCACTTGCAGGATTTTGGAGGGTTGTTTGATGTTAGCTGTTTGGATGTTTGGCGCTATCGGGGCCACGGGGGAGCTGCGGTTTATAGCGGTTTGTTAGCGTCTGTGGACACCGGTAGCTACCTGCTAAATTGGTAGGGTTTTTTTTGTAAGAAGAACCCAATTGGTAGAAGGGAACATGGCTACTCCGGAGGACCCTCTTGTTGGTAGGGATTACCGTTTATCTCGAAAGTTTCTGCCTCAACTGTCCTTCCCAGATAAATTTTCAGGTGAAGGTGGGCTGAATGCGGATGAGTTTTTGCAGAAGTACGAATTTATGGCTCCGCAAGCCAACTGGACGAAAGAGGACATGGCTATTTATCTCTCTTACTATTTGACAGGGTCAGCTTTGAAATGGTCATTAGCTATTTCCTCACGAATAACAGATTGGGGGGAATTGAAGAAGCATTTACGACGAGCATACCCTGATTTGAGTGACAAAGCAACAGCTGAGCAACGATTGTTTGCCAGGAAATATCAAATGCCGACAGAGGTATTACAGACCTATTTTTTTGATAAGATCAAGCTCTGCAACGATTTAAATCCTCAGATGGCTGAACTGGATAGAGTCAAACACGTGGTTGCTGGATTGCCGGATGATTGGACTGGATCATTCCGATTTAAACTTGATTTTACCTTGGATTCCTTACTCGAGTATCTGTTGGATAAGGACAGGGAAATGAGACAGAAAAAAAATCCAGTGGTTATGAATACTTTGACATTGGAACAAGTGGAGAAAGTGATGAATACTGCTCTGGAACGTCATCAATTGGAATGGGAACGTAGGTTTGACCAGGTTACCAAGAGTATGACTACAGCAGTAGTTGAGACCTCTGGAAGGGATTTAGGAATGCCTAGTTTTGATGATCTAAGGAATAGTGGAGGCCGAATCCAGTGTCAGATCTGCACAAAGTTTGGTCATTCAGCAGCTCGGTGTTATCAAAGGTATGATACTTCTTACTATCCAGGTCAGGCTTCGAGTAGAGGGAGGAATAATGGAATGAGAAGAGGAAATTTCCATCGATCGGGAAATGCCAGACGGGGCTAACCTGGGAGGTCAGTGGGTCCCGAATTGAGCGAATAGAACCTCTAGGTGAAGTTTCAAGAAGTCTGATAAGATCGGAAGTGTGGATTGAGTCTGGAAACAAGGTTGAGGCTGTCATTGACACAGGTAGCCAGGTGTCACTGGTGGGGTTTGAGCTTATGCCTGAAGTGACCAATATCAGATATTCACCGGTGATCTTGAAGGCAGTTAATAGACGTGGTTTACATATATTGGGTCTGGGGGAGATTCAATTTAGGATGGATGAACGGACATTTAAGCATCTTTTTTATGTGGTATCAGAAGCAGTACATCCAATGATTCTTGGAATCGATTTTCTGAGGAAGTATGTTCTTTCAATTGATCTTAGAGGAGGAAATGTTGCATACGGTGATCAAGGGTGCCAGGGAAATAGTGGAACAGAAGTAGGATTACTCCCTGTGATACATAGGGTGGATCATGGGGAAGAACAGGTCGTAATGACATGCACATACATAGAACAGCCACTTGTGGTCAAATTGGCATTACCTGAAGGACAGGTTGTGGACGAAGTAATGTCTAAGGAACCTTTTTTGGAAGAACAAGCAGTGATGTTGCCATGGATTGGGAAGATAGAAGGAGTAGAGATAGAACCCAAAATATGTTCCTTGGTTGAAGTGGACTTAGAGGAAATTCCACAAGTGGGATGGAAAAAGTTACCCATGGACTGGGAGAAAATGGTGGAGGAAGCTGATCTAATTCCGGTGTTAAGGGTTTATGAACAGTTGTTATTGGGTGAGACGAAGGAAGAATTACCTGAAGTTACACTGGATACGGGCACTGCCATACCCAAAAGATCTCGACCCTATGCAACGTCCGATTTTAAGAGGGGGAAAATACGAGAGCAATGCGAGGAATGGCTCAAAGACGGAATCATATCGCCCTCGAGTTTGCCATGGGCAAGTCCGGTTGTTCTGGTAGAGCAATTGACGGCTATGGGAATGAAAAAATATCGCCTATGTGGGAACTTTAGGGGAGTGAATGAAGTCTTGGTAAAGCAAAATTTCCCACTTCCATTGCCAGAAAACTTACTTGATGAAATGCAAGGATGTACTTTTTTCACGGTGATCGATTTAAAGGCCGCTTATTTGCAAATACCAGTGTGTAAAAAGGATCGATGCAAAACATCCATTGTAACACCTGATGCCCAGTAAGAGTTCAATTATCTGCCATTTGGAATTTGTACGGCATGTCAGATTATGCAGCGATTGATGCATCTGCTGTTTGAAGACTTCTTAACTAAGTTTCTCAAGGTATTTTTTGATGACTTGGCCATACATTCCAGATCGCGGAAGGAACATCTTGAACATGTACAAATTGTATTAGAAAGATTGGGTAGATACAAATTACTGATCAATGTACAGAAATGTCAGTTTCTTAAAACCTCGGTTCTGTATCTAGGGCATATTATAGATGGAGTATCATTGAAACCAAATCCCCTAAACATAAGTGCCATTAGGAGTTGGAGTTCATTGAATGGGGCCCAGGATGTAAAAAGATTTCTGGGTGCTTTATCATATTACCGGAAATTTATCCCACAGTTTAGTGAACGGTCAAAAAACTTGAGATCGTTGACCCATAGTGGAACCAAATGGTGTTGGACTAGGGGATCCCAAGAAGAGTTTGAGGATCTGAGGGAGTGCTTAGTTACTGCGCCGATTTTGAGATCATTTGATCCACAATTGAGTACCATGTTAAAAACGGATGCAAGCTCACATACGTTGGGAGCGGTACTTATGCAAAAAGCAAAGGCTGGTGAAGAGTATGTGGTGGCATACGCGTTACAAGCTTTGACGGCCCAAGAACAGAGGTGGAGTACAACCCATCGAGAGTGCTTGGCTATCGTTTGGGCTGTAAAGAAATTCTATAAGTACTTGGATGGTCGATCATTTACTGTCTATACGGACCATCATTCCCTCTGTCACCTGTTTTCTTTAAAAGACCCACATGGGAAATTGGCGAGATGGGCAGTTATGCTGCAAGAGTTTGACTTTAAAATTGTCTATAAGGAAGGCCGATGTCAGGCAGACGTGGATTGTTTACCCCGGCTACCAACGCTGAAATCACCAATGCTTGTATCTTTTGTGGATTATGAGGATCTCAAATCAAGTCAGTTAAAGGCGATTGCTGTGAATGAGGTTACCTTATCAGAGGAGTTAGGATGGGATGATGCTAAGAATTTATTGTGTTTTCTGAAGGTTAATGGAAACCCAGTGTTTGTAATGAAAGAGTTGCGAAGGAGAATCTTAGGTATGGCACATGGTGATCCACTCTGTGGACACGTGGGAATAGATAAGACCATGCAAAAATTGAAATTGTATTATTACTGGCCAAAGATAAGATCGGATGTCACCAAGTTTGTAAAAGAGTGCGCGGTCTGCCAATATTACGACAAACCGAATACAAAGCCTGCAGGGTTTTTGCAGTCCTTACCAGTGTCATATCTCTTCCACACAATAGCTGTAGATTTCGTAGGGGGGTTTCCGACAACACATAATGGGAACAAGTACATTTTAGTAGCAATAGACCATTTTTCCAAGTATGTGGTTGCGGTTCCTACAAAGGATATGACAGCTGGGACTGTTGCCAAATTTCTGTTGGAGAAAATTGGGCTAATGTTTGGTTTTCCTAGTAGATTATTATCTGATAGAGGACCATCATTTTTGTCTAAAGCAGTCATGTCACTTTTGGATTTAGTTGAGACCAAGAAAATTAATACTTCGGCATACCATCCACAGGGGGATGGACAAGCTGAAGCTGCAGTCAAAATAGTTACTCGATTGCTACAAAAATTTGCATCCACATTTGCGGAAAATTAGGATGACCTGTTACAATTTGTTGTCTATCAATATAATACAACCACACAGGAATCCATCCATATGTCTCCATATGTGGTTGTCTTTGGGTTAAAACCAAGGATTGTCTCATTGACACCGCCAAAAGCGAATACGGAGGCAGCACGGCTGACCAGTGTTGAATATTGTATTCCTGGATTTACAGCTGTTCGTTCTCTTTTTAAAGATTATTTAAAAGCTGCAAAGGAAAAGCAAGCCTTTTATTACAACAGGAAGCACTCAGATGTACATTATAAAGTTGGTGACATTGTTCTTTATCGAGACGACTCCATACCGGGAGCTGGGGCAAAGTTACAACCACCTTACACTGGACCATATACAGTTGTGCAAATTGTGAATCCTGCATGCGTAATGATTTGTGCATCCAACTCGGGAGCACCATTTGCTGCTAATGTTGGGAAATTAAAGTTGTTTAACAAGAGAGTTGGTGGTGGTGCAGGAGAGATGAAAGAGGTCGATCTGGATAGGTTGCAGCCACCCCTGATGCCTATACGACTCAAAAGGTCAGCGGAGAAAACGCCTATGAGATGGGAAATAGTGTATCCAGTAAGAGCACAGGATATACAGAATCTGAATGTTGACGTGGATCAGATAGTGGCGGAAGAAGACCATCTAGCGACAACACCAGATGGAACTATCTTAACTTCTGAATCGGGACATCAATGGTCAGGACATTCGTCATGGGGAATGGAACCACTGGAGCAGGACCATACTCATACGCCGGATGATCATGTGTTGGAGCTCTCAACCGATTTATCACCTATCATCTCTGTGACACCACTACCTCTGCCAAATATAACAAGAGCGTCTTTGCATTCACGATTACCTGACTGATTGTACAATGTTCTATGATTGAATTGTCGAGGCGCCAATTATAGGTAGGGGGGCCCTGTGACCGTTTTTATGCAATTGTGTGACCTTTTTAGAGGGCCGTGTGCTTTTTGGGCTCGAAGGTCGTGAACCGGTTTAACAGTGACTTGAGTTGCAATGGAATTTAGGAATTTAATTATTCACACATTATGCTAATACGGATTAACATTTTTGGGATGATTGTTGGAATGTTTATGTTGAAGGCGCATACCAATAAGGGGGCGCTGTGGTAGCTGATTTAAAGAATATAAGCCATGGTGAAATGATGATTGAGCAGAGAGACTTGATGCCATGGCAGAGGGATGTTCACTCTCAGGGAAATATTGTGGATCCACAATGGCGCATTTAGGTTGACTACATTTTCGTGAGTGTATCATTTTTGAGTTATTTGGCTAGTGACTAAGGGATTGATTCCCTATTATGTCAACATTGTTAAGCATACCTCATGCTTGTGTATAATCATTTATGTATTGTGGTAATTTTAATTAGAGATATATTTACTTAAAGTCACTATGTTTACATTATGCCAACTTACATATATATCGATTTGTATTAATGAATGGTTAGCTAAAGTGATGCTTTGATGAAGCTTATATATTTACCCTGGTTAATGTAGCTAATAATTGTGCACAGCAATAAATTGTGGTAAAGTAAACCAGACCAATTGGTGTCTCATGGCATGGTTACGTGGCCAGGGGACCGTGGATTGCTAGACAGGCAACGTTACAGCTACTCCTGATGCGACACAATCTTATCCGCTGCATATGTTGTAGTGAGTGTGGCCTCCTTAAGGGCGTCCATCCCATCCAACCAGCTCGACCAGCTGTCTGGCAATGGAGACGTACACAATGTCTTCCAACTTGATGCCTCCAGCCTCCAGTTGTTGGCGTAGAGTCCGCAGCGATTCAAGGTGCTGCTGGATTGTGCCAGACGTCCACCGCAGGGTAAACATCTTCCGCAGGATCCGAGTGCGCGAACGACGACGATTGGCACTGTGTAGGTCGGCCAACTGCTTCCACATCTCAGCCGCCGTCTTTAAGAGGACAAGTTCCGTCCGACGCGCTTGGTTTGTGGTTTTTCCAATCATCCCCATGGCTTTGCGGTTCCTCTTCTTCCACTTTTCCGTCAGGATTACCGGCTTCGGCTCCTAGCTGACCAACCAACAATTCTTCTCCATCAGATGAAAAGTCATTGATAAGGACCAATTCTCATACTTCTCAGTAGTGAGAAGAGGGACGCTGTGTGGTTTGGTTGTCGAAATGGCCGAAGAATCCATTACGGTGTCGGAACGAGAATCGGAGAACGAAACCTGGTTTGCCAGGGCGTGGCAAACTTAAAAAAAACCACCAGTTGTTAGGACTAATCACCCAAGGCCTGCCAGACACTCAAAACAGGGTAGAGTTGTCCGGCACAGGATCCAGGTTCTAAAAGGATTAGAATGTCCGAATTCTTCAGCTGGACCAGAGTAGGCCTATCACATCGCAAATGGCTGACCTTTTCCTTCATGCAGATAAACTCCATGTGCTGCTGGGCCCATAACCTGATGATTTGTTTGTGGTGGCAGAAGTATAAGGAATCAGTCCATACTCATTAGCACGTAAGAAAATAAACAGCATGTTTATTTTCTCCGGGAAACAAAACTTGGAAAAACATCTGAGCAATGTGACCGCATTGGCTGGTGGGTGCAGAGTGACAAAAACCAGGTATAAACATTAGCAGCTGAGCGTCAAACAAAAGGTCAGAGGTGATGCAACAAAAGCAATAAACCGCATGTTTGCATAACAGCAATTGCATAAGGTTAATTAGGTTATTTAACGCGACCAATTAATGCGCCAAACATGCCAAACAAGCGCATAACGGTAAACAAATGCGCGAGGCGCGAAAGTCTCTAATCGCCACTCAAGGGCGCACTGCATTCCTAACAGAAATCATGGATCTATTAACAATTCTTAAACTTATGTGCACATTTTAACTTATATTTTTAATGCATTATAAAGTAAAAGACAAGCTTTACTGTTCTATTATGAGAGACACATGTAGTGCAAACCTTTATTAAAAAATATACATTTTATGGTACAGAAAATTTGATATAAGACAAAACAATTAAAATAAAACCTTTGATCTTCATATAATACTTAAGCACTTACACAACTTAACGATCTGTTTTAAATTGTAAAAAGTTCAACAACATATTTTTTGTTAAAAATATAGTAAAAAGATGTAGTTTAAACCTTTTTAAATATATTGAATGTAATTGTAGAGAAAATGCAAGATACGATGAAATCATTATTAAAAAAGCATTAAACATTACAATTCTAAATATAATGTGCACACTTAATCGTATATATTGAAATATAATAATGTGAAAGACAAACATATCTGGTATACTGTCAGAGACACATGTAGTGCAAACCTTTGACGTATATATAATACTGTTGTAACCAGAAAATCAAAGTGCGAATTAAAAGGGCAAAGTGAAGTAAAAGCAAGTGAGATACAAAGTGAGAGAAGAAGAACTTACCGTTACGCGAAACAAGGAGGATCCGGCGTAAAAGCGACAAGACTTCCGTAAGGAAAACGACTTACGACAGCTGAAAAAAAGCGCATCAAAGTACGATCATCAGTGCCTCGGTGAGAGTAATCACCCGAATACCGTACAAGGTACGAAGTGATGGTGTAATGCAAAAGGATGAGATATCCACCAGGTGACGTGGACAATGGTAGTTGGACATCTGGATTCTTGGGGTGGTGGATAACCCAAATATCCTTCTGCTCCCAATAGACAAAAGGATTGTCCTTAGGATGATAATACGGCTTGCGATGAGGTGCAGCAGGAGGCTGAGCTGGAGCCA
>JAQIXS010004965.1:0-13715 GCA_034700785.1 Rossiulus vilnensis
CTGGGACTTGGGAAAATGTCCGTTATTTAGAGGTGGCCGCTATTTAGAGGTGTCCGTTAGAGGAGGTTTTACTGTACCTTATTTATATACAATTATATGTACGGTATTTTTGTTCAAAGGTTTCATTACAACAGCAACATTTTTCTTTCCTTCTTTCCTTTCATCTCTTAGAAGTACTCGTCCACCAGGACGTACGAAGGGTATCGCGGGTTGGGTGCCCTGCCCAATGAGGTGTAAAAAAATGCACTTACTGTGAATTATCCTCTCTGTTATCCTGTCGTCCGTACGAAAAGTTGCCACCTCCGCCCCTGGGGCCTCCGCCTCTGGGGCCTCCACCCCCTCGATACTGATTCCCTGCAAACGAACAGAAAAAAAAAATTAGTATCGCAATTAGGTCGCCAATTGATTGCCGCCGCGTTACCCCGGCGTGAATTTTGAGAATTGGCCGCAATTACCGGGGTCAAACGTATCCCCCAACCCCTCCCGAAGGCGGGCACGTGCCAGGCAGATTAGGCGCAGCCTCCGCCGCAACCATGGCAACCACCTCTCCAGATCCGGTCGCCGAGGCAACGCTGGGTCCTCATTAGTGGAGAGTGCGCTTGAACAAATAAAAGCGGGGCTGCTAAGGGGCCCTCGATTGACCCCCGCCTCGCAGACCGGGGTTCCTGGGCGCGCAAATGTTATGCCACCCAATTTGTCGGGCGCAGCGACTAATTAGACAATGGGGGGCGAACGCAGCGCCCCCGCCGATCTAATTAAAAGAGGGTCCTGCCGAAGGAATGGCTGAGACAACGTAGGGCCTTCCTCAACTCCCTTCCCCACCCTGAAGAGCACAAAAATGCAATATGCGTTGCAGGCTCAGGACGGAGAGAGCGAATTAGCAAATAGCTTCGCCGAAAAAACCGGCGATGGAGAAAACTTCGAAATCGAAACATTCGTGATTGGCATCGCTTGTTCAAACAAAACGAATGCGGTAGCAAAAATGTGTTTCGAGCTGAAGTCGAATGATTTGCTCCGCTCGGCGTGAGGTTTTCAACATGTCATTCGCGATCTTAGTTTAGGTTAAAATATTAAAGATGCATCCATTCGTCTTATCTCTGAATATGACGAATGGACGCAGTCCGGCAAAACCCAGTAGCAAATTGCCCTGACGCCTTTTCATAAACTTCCAGATCATGTGAAGGTGATGCATTTTTATCGAAACCATACTATTCAATTTCAAACTGTATTGGTATTTTTCAGTTAGTGAAATGGCTGTTTGAGCATGCTTAGGGTGTTTAGGATGAATTTTGAATATGTCACAGTCCTTAAGCACTAAAGAATTTCAACCGTCATGGCTTGAAGGAATATCGCAAGCACCAAAAGCGGCTAAGCCAACACAAATCGTTGAACACATGCCTGCATAAGCGATCCAAACTTAACTTGGCCAATTCGTATGTACTGTTTAGTGACCGCGATCATGTTGTCTGCGATACGCTTTTATATTGACAAATTTCGTTTATTGAAGTATGCGTCTTTTCCAAATCTTCAATTGTTGGAATTCAAATCCAAAGGATGCCCTTAAGCTACTAGAAACTCGATGCCTGATAGATTGGATATATGTATGGGCTTTTCACCTCCTACTATATGCCACTTGCTTACCGCAGGGTACTGAGTTGAATTAAATCCAACAAAGGATGAAAACGATACATGTATGCAATCTTATGTTTTCGTTTTATTTTATTGACAAAGTTTATGTTTTGATTTGCGCAGTGATCGCGATAAAAAGGTGCAAATTTTTGTAAAACTCTGGACATAATTTTTTTCTTGATCACTCCATTTTATCAGTTTGGTATATTGCTACGAGTTGGGTAAATGTATTTAGCTGCAATATCGTTGAATTATGTTGACAAATTTTGCATTATTGCTGGATCTCATTGCATTTTGCGAGGACGAAAGTAGACGTTATTAGTGGAGAAGGGAAGGAGCCCAGTAGAAAATGTCACTGACAACAATTATAAAAAGCAGTGATTGGCATTGGAATCAGCGGCCTATAAGGTTAAGCGCAGAGGATTGTGGGATTGAATGTAACGCTCTGAGCTAGCCCAAAGGCTGCTGAAACGAAATTTGACGAAACATTTTCTTTGAGTCCCTTGTGGTTTATTTATCGCCCGAATGATCTTGCCACCTAGGGCCGATTGGAAATGCATACGTTAAAACTCCACGAACATTAATATGGCCGTGAGAAATTCCACATGATTTCCCACATTTAATGCGTTGGTATGTACGCGGGTGTTTGAGGGGAAACTACGTTCACAGGAGTTAATAAATGTCATCATATTCTCGACGCTGTGTTGTTTGCCCCTCTTGAGTGAAGGCATGGAGGGATTGCATGCATGGTTGGCCAGCATCCCATGGACCACCTCCATCCTTCTCGAATGCATGGACCCGAGAGGAGCATTGCGTGGGAAGCTCATCTCCGAAACCCCAAATAAGTTCAATCTCGTGTGAGAAATTCACAGAACGTTGTCCTTGTCGATCTACAGAAATTCACCAGTTTAGATGGCACATGAAACACTTGGCTAAAGGACGTTTTCAAATTTACTTTTTGGGCATTTGTAAGTGGAACGATACAGCTATTTTGTCTCCTTTACGGCTCCAGTCCAGGCCTAAAAGCAATATGGATTAAAAAATAGTTTCAAATTTACCGATATTTTTATTCGCTTTGCAGTGATCGTGCATTTGACAGATTGCGTTTCTGTGACGCTTTAAATGTTCAGTTTGCACATACAACACATCGCACAGAATTTCAACAGTGACACAACTAAAAAAATGTCGATTTTGAGATAACGCGTGCGCGATGTACAGTGTACTTGTATTTTTCAGCATACTGTACAATATGTCATTAACGCATTATTCCAGACTCATTGATGGCCTATTTTACCCAATCATGGAATGATGCAACTCAATATTGTACAAGTACAACATGTATACAGTAGGAGATGCAGCATTTTCATAATTCCAATCAATTGCAATATTAAATTTCAGACTGCTGCAAGTAGTACTGCATATTTTAATATTATTTCAGATGCATATCTGAAATGAGTCGAGCATGGCATTCTTCGCATTCCACGTAGCTCGCCGCATATTCAGCAACTAAATGAGATTATGGCAGTGCATAAACATGGTTTTCTCGTTCAAAACGTTCCCTGTAGACTGTGTGTAAAGGAATTAGGGGTCCATAGATGGGCCCAAATCTGGCCTAAGCGTGCATACATGCAAGTCTGAATGGAGAGACTTAATGCCCTTTCTTGACTAGTCCAAAACGTTTGTCCAGCTTAGTATTCACTGCATTCAGCGGGTCTAAATATTCCTTTTGGTATTTCGGGATTGACCTCGAGGGGCGTTGGGAGCATTGTGTGCTGTACAGGTGGAAGAAAGGGTGGGAGGAGGTGGAACGGGCCAAATCGGCCTAAGACACCTTCGCAGAATCATTCCAATAGTTTGCGGGACTTTCGTTTTGCTTTTCAAAGGACCTTATGAATGTTGATCCTGGCCAGGATAGCTGACCCCTGAACTCCGCTTTTGAAAACTAATCTCAACAAGAAGATGATTGTTGAGTCGTATGGAGGGCAACTAATTCTAAATATTCGTGCATCGATTAGCTATTCTTATAGCATTAGAAATATTCCAAATATATTCTTTATGAAACCACGTGGCTTTTGGCGGAAGGATGATATCTGTCAAAATTTCACCTGTTGATTTTATGCGCCGTTGGTTTTCTGCTGCAATTGGGAAATCTTTAATAAGATAAATGAAGGTAGGCCTACTCGATTACGTTTGTTGAAACCTATAGGAACGAGCGTAGGAATAAATCATCATTAACTATAAATAAATTTAACGTTGATAAATAATCAACTAAAGCAAAAATGTGAGTAAACTTTTTCATGGTGGGCATTTCACTCGAACACTTTTTGCTCAGTCGTAAGCCCGGCCGAAAAGGATGCCAAATTGATAAATGCTAATTTGATTTTCCCCCTCGTAGATTTGGTTGTCCACTATGCTCTGAGTTATTTTTAATTTTTTTTACGGAGGATACATAACGTTTTTTTTTCTCAAATATTTAATTTTTTTTAATAACTCGGATCCTAGTGGACGACCAATTCTACACGGTGGAAAAAATAACAAGTATACGTAATTGAAGCAATTTCTTTGTTCGTTTGCATGGTGGGCATCTTTTTGAGTCGGCCTTAAATATCAACTTCAGTAACTTGAGAAGATATACGCTTTACCTCTGCGAACTGAATTTCCAAATACAGATACATTTCGAATTATTTTCTTAAGCCCTAAATACCTGTACATGTATTGTAGCATTTGATTACTTGTTCCAAGTAACAAGAAGCTCAGTATAAGATTCAAGCATTTCTTTGCCACTCTAAATGCCCATGATTGAGAAACGTTTTTTTTCCATTACCTCTTTCAATAAAACATGTAATAATTATATAATGTAAAGACAATAGTAAACTTAGTAGGCTACAAAGTGTATTGGACATAATACTGTATTACGTCGCCGGCTAGGTATACCTACAGTTATTAACGAGCCATACTCGCTAATCGGCCCTGAGGAATATGAAGTATTTTGCCATTATGAGCACAAGTGCTACACTGAAAATCGCACCTCCAGTGTAGTCACCTTCGAATGCACGAGAACAATAATTCTACGTTGAACATGGATATCCACGTGCGGTTTAGAAAGTGGGCTAAGCGGCTCTGTCCAGTTGAAAGGCTCTACAAACGGTTCCCCGGGCAACAATTAATTAGATTTTCAAAACTGATCTGGCCGGCCCTGTCCATGCAAGATGCGGAGTTAGGGTAGCTAGCTAAGCGTATAATAGGGTTAAAAACGAGGATAAATAAGCTTAAACGCGGATCACGCGGGTAATTGATGGCGGGATAAAGCCATGTTTGTATATTTTTTGCTCCAATAACTGCGTCCCTTTGTGAGGAGTCAATGCGCTTGGATGAGCACGCACATAACGGCTCGTTATCTGTTGTACAGATTGGCCGGATTTCACTAGGTAGGCCTATGATTCCAAATGATGGGATTCCAGTCCGTGCAATGCGAAACATTTTGGCCATGAAACGCTTTTTAACTTGTTTTTTTACAATTGCGCATTTTATTTTCTATGAATTTTCTGAATTTTCCTGATCATTTTTCTCTTCCCTGACTTCCCAGGCGCGCACGAACCCTGTGCATTTATATAAATGTATATAACATAAATAAAGCTGAATTCTAACAAATAATTAAGTCAATTTGAAATATACACTAATAAAATTGTTAGAAATATTTCTTTATGGGGGACATTCGTATTATAGGATCTCATTTCATCGCATATAGGCGACCGAAGTTAAACATTAATGTCATCAATTTTATTCGAAAAAAAAAATTCTTTGTTTTACAGGCAAACAAAACTGCCCTTAATTAACAAATGTGAAACGAAAATTCTAAATTGTAGAAAAGCTCCGTATCTTTCAGCAGAAATAGTGTAGAAGTAGAATTCTGGTAGAAGTATAAATCTGTACTTGAATATAATAACAAACAGTACTCAGAAATGGTATACCATTTCATATATTGCACCATATCCTTCATCAAATTCGACAATTGAAAATAAATCCAGAATATTTATTCAATATTTCTCGTATATAAAACGGAACTTTACTACAAGAAGTAGCTTATAGAACGCTTATCAAGTGAGTATGAATTACTAAGGTTGCTTCTGACTTCATCCGCCAGAGGGCAAGCGTTTTCGGCTATCTTAATGCCAACATATGTGTACATTTCAGAAAACTTTACAAAGAGTATGCATATTCGTATCTCTTAATCTATTCAAGTTGAAATGAGTGATGTGGCTTTTCTTAAGCAAACCACTAACGAAAATCACACCACTGAATGCCTATGTTTTTTTGCTTCATAACGCTTTTTATTGAAACTCCGCAACACATCAACAGAATCTCGCTAATGCCAAAGGCTGCTATCTGTAGTAATCGATTTATCGATTGATGAAAGTTGGCTTTTACTCGGTCAGCATCACAATTATAGCACGTTAAAGTGCAAGAAACCTTGCGGGGATGTTATGTACAAACATTTAACTTCATGCTCCATTGGTCAGTCATAGTTGACCGTCGAGCGTGAAGTCACCTAGAAACAGCTCAATTGGACTGTTTGACAAGGCCAGTCATGAACAAATCTCTGGACACTCACAAAGGACTGTTGACTCTTGCTATTCCTTTGTGTTTTTCTCCCCAATTACTATAAGTCATGACAAGAGCGTTTGCTACACGGTCTTAGCAGGTCGTGCATGGTTAATAGCAATTCTTCAAATGGATGCATCAACATCAGAATCCATATTCTATCAGACTTAACCAATGCTAACAGTGGATACCAATTTTATTCCGGTCTAAGGCAAATAAAAGGGAACATTTTAACAACGTAAACATATATATATATATGTTCTTTTATAAAACTCACTCAGCCATTAGACCTCCTTCAGGTGACTGTCTAAATTTCGTCGATTTAGTGAATGCATATTTTTTGCATGCAATGGGATTTGTAACCCCCAAAGTGGTAGAACCTGTCATTCCAATACGCTCTTAGAACTGGGATGTGCCAATTAAATCTAAATGGGCCAATGCGGGGGCATTCGGTGTGAATCTTCATCAATTCGTTTCCATCAGAGACGATTCATAAACCTTAAAGTGTGACTAAGAATAACAACGAAAGTAGCTTGGAACAAGTAGTATTCCATTTATTTTGTGGGTCAAAGAGTTCTTGAATATACATGTAAACCGTTCATAAACCAGGTTAACTCTAACAATCATTCCATTGCCTAATTCTACAAAAGCGTCCTTAATGTTGTCCTTAAAGTGCCACTGTAGGTTTAAACATGATGGCATTCCGCATGGTCAAAACCTCTTCAACTGAAATAGTTGTTTATTCACTAAATGAGATTCACTGGCAGGAATAACTATTTTCCTCGCCTGCTGCATTATAGTGTTACGTAAGTGATGTTATTACTTGCAAAAACAGTCGTTTAGCCAAACAAATCTCCACTACTTTTTGATGAAAAATGGTACGTCAGACACGTGCGCGAGTAGCTTAACCACACGCCAGCGCAGATCGTGTTATGCAAATAACAAAATGCGGATAATGCATGCAAACATTAATTAAAAGAAAATTATTAAGGTCAATAAGATTGCTATTTTATTCTCGGGCCTGCCCCCGCGATGTGTGCGCACGCATATTTTGCGCCTGTGCCTTTTTCCCCAGTGTAAACATGCCAAAAACCGAGTTGTTTGCCGTGGAACCAGTTTGCACGAACGTCGATATTTTGCATTTGTTTTCTCCTCATCTCAACCTCTGCCGTAAGTGACGTTCAGCAAACTATGACAATGATGAATTGGCATCCGCAGAATACAAGGTGGATCCCGGGGGTGTCATCTCCCATCCCCATCGTTTCGCCTCGAATTCCTCCAGTCATACTGCGGGGTTGAGCGCCATTTTAAATTCAAAATGGCCGCTTTTTGTGGCGGCTAAAACATAGCGTTCGAAGAAATCAAACACGGGTATCCCAGACTGGGATAAGAAGAAATGAGCACGAATACTGGAGAAGAAGGAGAATGGATACAAAAAAAGGGGGCAATCATTCTGTTCGCAGTTTTGAGCGACATTCTGAAAATCACCAAAAACGTTTAAGATTGGCGAAAAGTCAAAACGACCCTTGCTAATCTTGTGAAAAGAGCAGCTGCATGCATTTCCTTCCTTAAGCTAGAACTATTATGGCCCGACAAGGATCACGATTACTTTTCGGTTAGGGTGGTTTCCATCGTGTTCATTTCATCCTTTTTCTCTGGTTTATGCAATTACACAACGCCAAAACACTGACTCAATTCAATTTAGTCAGAAACTACATGTAAATGCCATGTGGTAGGAAGTAAATCCGTATATACCCAATTTATTAGGCGTCAACCACATCGTCTGAGAGGTAACTAACATCATTGCTTAATTGAATTTCCAGTACCTTGGCTAGATGTAAGACTAATTGAAACAAAATAATATAAAAACTATGAAACAATTTAATTTCAAGCGTTCTGACATTGAAGATATGGGGTACAGTTACTGTACTGACAAATTGCACATCGGATACTGCATTCTCTCAATTTAAGGGGCAAATCTGACAACTCATGCTACAGCTAATGATGTTCGGGTGTTGCAAATCTAAGGCTTTACAAGTTTTATGAATGGTTTAATACTAAATTGATGGCACAAAACAGACGCCGCTGTTACACCAGTTCACTGATACATTAATATAAACGCTTAAAATTCTAAAGTTTAAGTAAAATCTAGAAATAGGGAGCGATTACGGCTTTCAAGCCAAACTGTACGGATAGACAGCATGATTGCGTGCCATGTAATTCTATCCGTGGACATCCCTGGGTTAATGGGTTAGTCAATATGAAAGGCGGAAGTCAATCGTCCTGTCCCCCATCATTTTCTTGTACATCTTCATTATCTCGATTTCATTTGTGTTTTCGAAGATGCACCACCATCGCCACCGGGGGGATGATGGCGCTTCTCGAATTCTCTTCGTTGGTGGATTGTATCTATCGTTTAACGAGTGTCGATTACATGGCATTTAGCGCGATGTGGGGAGGGCAAACAGCCAACCCCTGGGGTCATGCATTTCAATGACTCAGCTGATGTTAACGGGGGAGGGGAGGCCCACGTGCGCCAATGGCCATGACTGGCCAGTTTTGCATTTACCTTGTTGATGCACCTGTCATTGCTAATGTCAGACAAGTCAGCAGCTAGAGTACACAGAGCACCACTGGAAGGCAAACACGACCCATCCCCCAACAAGCAGCATCCTCATTCCCAAACCTGAAAACTACAGTGTAAGGGCACAAGAAAGCTTGGCATTTGAGACACACTGTACGAGGTCAACTCTGGGTTATACTTGGGCAGTCGATAGAATTTTTAACTATTACTAAGTACGAAAACAGAAAAAAGAATAAAAACTTTTCTAATTCCAGTTAGTTTTGGCTCTTAAGGGACCAGCCTGTGTTGGAGGGTGTGGAGGTTCATAAAATCAAGGGAACATGGAGGGGGTAGGCTATGGGGGACAACAAATTCGGACGTATAATTTCAGTTATCTCTTGCGAGAGTTTAAAACATTCCTAGAGTAAAACCTGTGGAACTGCCACTAAAATAGAACGCCTACGTGAATTTGACATGAAACCAAAGAAGAACAGCGTCTCCAAATGACTAAATTTCCAGTAATTTTGTCCCATGGTAAAGATGTCAAATGATCTAACGACCTAAAATAAGCAATATAGCATGGGCTGAAATAGTTATTTATCAAGTGGAAATAGAACGGCGCAGTTAAGGAACCGTTCCATCAGTTTTTGTCCCTTTTTGTCCATGTAAATTAACGTTATCTGGACCAGTTGTGCTACCTGGGACAGGTCGAGCTAGGGGTTGAACATCTGCTGCAGTTTTATGTATCCTTTAACTAATTAAGAAATTCTAATCAAGTTAAAAATTGTATTTGTAAATGTCGAAATGAAGTGCTTTTCTTTAGTATAATTTAATACAGATCGTTTACCAACTGCATGTGTTTATCCAAGAAATAGCCTACATTTGGCTGCCCCAAGGGAAAACACAGTATCTGATATTTTTTTAAATTGAGTTAATAGCATATTTGCATTAACGGTGGTTACTCCCATCTTTAAACAGTGTGAAAATGCAGTTATTCACTCTCTAAATACGAAATAAACATTTTGAAAAAAGCCGTCATGCAATGGTTATGAATGGAGAACAAATCGCTTTACTTCTCGTTTTCTCAAAATGTAACCAAATGTAGATACAGCTCCTTTTTGGGGCAGCCGACATGCGGGTTAATATTTAAATCCACTTACATGTACTTCTATTGGGTAGTTGCTTTGTGAACGTCTATTGAATTGTAACATTCGTAGAATATCTCATATCATTCTTTTAAGAAAATTACTAATTCCACGAAGTAACAATAACGTTCCGTGGATTGGAACAATATGCGATTCATATTGAGTTTGTCAATAGTAATTCTTATGCATTTAATCATAAGTTGATCCATACAATTTTAAGTTACTTGAAATTGTCAACCATTGGCAGCCGATTTATGCTGGGCAACGGGATTTGGGCCATCAAGGTGGGCAGTGGTCAGATGAGACGCGTTCCGATAGAAATGGGTTGACTAAAATAACAAGAGTCAGTAACAATGGGACTGAAGGGAGAATGCAGAGCCGAGTGCTTTCATACTGAGTTTGTCAGAAGAAAAAGGAGCGATTTTTAAGCTGTACAGAATGCAATGTTTTCCATCCGGGCTTATTGGCAGAGGCCCTGGTGTGAAGGCCATTGTCACGCAGACGACGGGAGCATGAGTGGCCCTGTGTTTGGGCAAAATTCGAACGGGACACTGGCCGAATATTTTCAGCGCTTCTCATAACACTTGAAAACTTAATCGGAAACGCACACCTGAGCACGGTTGCAGACGCACATGCGTGGCCCAAAGCTAAGCTGCAGTGACAATGTCACTTTTATTGAGATGGTTTTTAAGATACAGGGTGGCGGGCAAGCCTGCGTGTAACAAAAATATGAGAGGAAATATCAGGGTGACCACAATTTTACAAAGTTATATTTCCCTGATTTTTATTTATGAACTATCTGCTGCGCTAATAAATACACTAAATGTTTAACAAGTTTGTTGCTAAATATCCAATTGACTTAAAAGTATATTAGTTAATGAGATTTTTCAAATGCAAAAACCTCTTTTGTTATCTCTTTCTTCATCAGTTCATGAACTTTTAGCACACAGAAGGAAAAGTCCAGCAACCCATTTAAAATTCCGTTTCCCTGAAAACTGCTATAATTTACTGAAATATCTCTGGTTTTTTCACGACATATTAATATGCTAATATTGTGCTATAGGAACTATAGTAAACAGATAGAATGAGCTACATTTAATAAAACTTGCCAATTTTGTGTGAGTTTTGTTACTCATTAAAAAATATAAGCATGATACTTACAATTGATTTTTTTTAAAATCAAGATTACCTTACTTTTACAAGTGGGATCCATTTGTACCCAAATGCATAATTTGCTGTAATTTTAAATAAAATGTTTCATTATTCAAATTGTAATGGCACTATTACAAAGAGCGTATGTGCTTATATTGGGTGGTTTTTATTCTTGAAAAAGTCACTCGTGTCTCATTCAAAAAAAGTTTGGTCCAGTTGGCCCAAATTCAGTGCATATTCGTCTCCCTGATTATCCCAGTCCATTTTAATTTTCCCTGACTTTCCATGTGCGCACGAACCCTGAACTTGCCCTTCTAATCCAGTTACAGAGCTTAATCTTGGTCCTGCTTGCACGCTATTTCAAAGAATTGCCACCAGCTACAACATACATTAGAAATCATACTTAGCAATTTTGCTTAACTACAATATACTGAATGTGTTCGATTCCGGACACTTATTTGGATCCAACCTGCCAACTAAATCAAACAAAAGTTCGCTTTCCAAGCAAAAACATCATCACTACCCTTGATGCACGTACCAAGAATGCAAGTCTCTGTAATCATTGCGCAATTCCAGCAGCTGGGAAATTCAAAGGGCCCTACAGCCATATTGGGGATCCTCGGAACCTGGGCAGCTTGTGGTCTGATCGATCTCTCGCAAATTTGACAAGGGCGAAATCGACGCTCACGCAGGCATTTGGGGCTTCTGCAATTCCACCAATCGCTCGTTGGCACTTCGGAAAGAGCATCAATATACTGGGGCTGCCTGAGATCGGCCTCTGTAATTGCATTGCTCGGCAGATTAGGCCATGTTTATTAATTAGCGAGGAATGAGGAGAATTTTATATTTGGCAGACGGAAAAAAAAAACACAGAAAAACCCAATAGTACGCGAGAGAACGGACAAAAGTGAATTTCCTACCGAAACATTCCATTTCTGTTTTTTTATTTCCAATTTTGCCTTCCGAGTCCGACCTGGGAGAACGGGAGCATTTCGAGCCCCAGCCGAACAATTCAATTAAGACGGTGGTGGCTGTTGAAACACAAAAGTTGGAACTCAATATTATATATTGAGTGCAGCTTCCATGCGAAGCCGAGCAAACAAATATTAAAAGAGGAACGACGGCGGTGGCGCTCTAGAGCCAGTCGAGCGGAAGACGTAATGAGGCACTTGGACCCACCACTCCCGCCCCGGCATCATTAAACAAAAATGTCCCCAATTCATAATAAAACGGGGGGTTAGGGCTTTCCATTCCTGGAGGAGCCACTTGAACTTTGGCGAAATTAATGAATGTTCAGTCTGATGAAGAAGAGATTTAATGAACGCGCAGACGTGCTGAACTGCGCTTCGGCACGCTGTGCTTTTCAGACTAAAATGCACTGCCATGGATGGGCTACGTGTGTGTGATTTAGGCAGAAAACACCGAAGCGAAGAAAATGTTCGAAGCAGCCCTAGGATGTTTGAAGCAAACCTAAGTCTGGAATTGCATGAGGTTAACTTGAACTGTCACACACTGACGCGTCCGCACGTGCTTCCTTTAACCCCACGTAAAATTTGTTTCCAAAGTTTCCTGCAAATTGAATTTCGATTTTTTTCTTTCGGTGGAAATCGAAGTTAGTTCTATCTAGGGCAGCTCTCGCAGAAAAAAAAACAACTGGTGTGTCCATTTGAGAAGTGAGCGCAGTCAATAGTAGCCATCGAGAGCAATCGCAGATGGTCTGTCTCTCGAGAGTTTTGAGTTGACACTTGACAGGGAAACCGCGATATGATTTTTCGTTTCGGAACTAGCTCGATCCGGCCGGAGGCCGTCCCCTGGTTCACAGGGTGTCATTCATAGGTCGGTATTCGACGAAAGTGAATTTGAAATCGAAAATTTACAGAATTGAAGTCGAGCCAAAAAGATGCTCTCCATGCAAACATATTACCCATTTCTCTAATATCACAGAACACGACACAACCGATTTATGCAGCGCCTCTTGGCTTATGATTTAAAAGTTAGAAAGCCCCCTCAGTCTTGAAGTTTTTAAAAAATGTCCCAGACTTTTCCAGGTTTCCCATTTATTTTGTTTCCCGGCAGAATTGGCTGTCCATTAGTGTCTGAGTTTTTAGATAATTTCACGATGCCCCATATATTTGTAAGGAAAATTAAACAAATTTGAAGTAGAAAAAAAAAACGTTACTCAACCTCCGGAAACAGGTGTTTCCTTGCAAAGCAACCTCCGAATGAGGTCTCTATCAAATTATATGCGGCACAAATGTGTTAGTTCTTTTGCATGGTGGGCATCCTCTTGGGCCAGGCATAACGAAGATGAAGGCATGCAGTGGATTTCGTACACATGTACATGTTCGTGTATATTTTCGGAACATGTAGCTCGCGATCGCTGACAATCCCTGAGAATGGCATTATACCCAGACGACAGAGAGCATCTGGTTGGCCATAGGATGCTCAACAATGGTTTCTTCCCAACATTCCATCCAGCAAGAAAGGAGAAAGAAAATTGCCCTCGGGGTGTGCAGAGTGGGTCCACCTCTCCGGCTCGCTTTGTTTCTCTCACACGAGTTTACGCCAAACAGTTGGTTTACTGGGAAATCAGCATTGATCGTGCGGTTGGGGATCCCGGCGCG
>JAQIXS010004966.1:0-13712 GCA_034700785.1 Rossiulus vilnensis
CTCCAAATAACGGCCACCTCCAAATAACGGACAAAAGGTCCGGTCCCGCGAGTGTCCGGTATTCGGAGGTTTCACTGCTTAAGTTAATTTATGTTGATTAAGCAGAAACATTCGTCACGTTGAAAGTTGTAAATGCCCGACTTTCCCCAACCCCTCCCCTAAATATTTTGTCAGCTACGTTCTGGTAGAATCACCTGAGTATTCTTTGATATCTGAACACTAAAAACTGCCGATATCCAAGAGAACGGGGGTAAATGTGGCTTTTAAAGGTGAAACCTCTTCCATTCAGTAAAAAATACGAAAATGACCATGAAACCGCCAAAAAGTGTTGGAATTTCGACCGAACTCCCAATGAGCAAATAACGTTACCCTCTTCCCTCATTTTCATATCCTATACATGGGCCTGAATGCAAACCTTAGTAAGGTGGACATAATTCCAGGGCATAAATTCAACGTGGGGCACATCGAACCACGTGTTTCGAAAAAAGTGTTTTGAATATTCATTGGAGCTGCAATACAGTACGTGTGACGCAAACAACGTTTAGCTTGCACAATTTGTGGCACTTTACACATTATGGAAAATCTTCGGGAAAAAAAAGATTGGTTCATTAATTGCGCGTTTCTGTTTTCGTAATTAAACGTCAGTGCTGTCTACATATAGTGCTATCTATATTTTACGAAGCTATTCAGTTTTTCTCCTTTCCTAAAAAGTTTTTGTCACACTGGCACTTACTGTGTTATGTTTAGCCACCTTTCATATGAGTTTTTCCTAATAAGCAAATTTTAAATATATACAGTGCAGGCCTTTGCTTCTTTGACCATATGAAAGAACCGTCTTCTAGATTCTAGAACATGTTTCTAGACCTTAAACGGTTTACAAAGATCCAGCTCCTATCTTGCTGTCAATCACTTGTGACCCTCGAAACCTGCTTGAAATTGAACCGTTAGGCAGCTGAATACTTTCTGATGTGGTATTCATCAAAAACTTTCTTGATAGACACTTTTTACTAGTCGAATGCTCAGATACACAAGCAATTTCTTAGTACCCCTGAAATATATCAACCTGCATTACTCTGGATGCTTAAATCATCAGAGAACCATAAGGGGCGCACTATAAAACACTAGGCTAGAGCTTCCAAAATACGTAGTCGATGTTTTCTATTCACAGTCCCCCTGCAAATTATCACATTTTTTTGCAGTTTCACTAAGTCAGAAGTAGTTTGGATTTTATGACCATTTTATTCGGATTTTACCCTCTCTAAGTGCTGTTACTCCCTTGGAATTAACCTTGAAGTACCATTTGCGGTGTGGCATTATACTGGTCATAAACACACTGCAAAAATGTACAATTACGTGTAGCTGACCACCCTCAAGCAAATCTTATTTAGTCAGCCACATCGAGGGAAAATAATTTTACTTCATAATTACATTACTATTATTTTTAATGGCGATTTCGTGACTTCTATAAACCGTCTTTTTTATTTGAATTGTTTTATTATTTTTCTATTTCGTGGTTCTACTGTACAAATATATCTTAAATGCACTGCTAGCAGTTGCTCAGAAAAAGGCAGAATACGCCATAGATGTGGCTAAATTTGGACAGGTGTCTAGAGTCTAGACTCTCTAGAGGGAGTGGAAAAAACATTGGAATCTACCTTCGTGACTTGTTGCTCCATTATTCATTAAACTGGTAATAATGTAAACACAGTGGCCAGTCTGGGAGATATTACTAAATTCGATGTGAGATTTATCTTGTTTTCGGACAAAAAAGACATTAAAATCAAATCATGCTTAGAAACTTCATAAAGATTTGTTGCGCTTTGCCACCGATTTATTCTGGCTAGGGGCTATACCGCTATTTTGGGTGCAAATTGGCAATGAACGTTGCAGGATTTTCTGCTTATCAGATTTCACATTTACGAAAACCTAATTTCTGTTCTTCCCAAAAGCAATTTCATTTACGTTTTTTCTTGTCTGCAATCTCTGAGAACGTGGCAGTGGTGCATACATACAGGGTAGGACCTCCGTCTTACCTACTATTAATCTAAATGAATGTAATAAAACTACTTGTAATATACAGTGTACTTGTAAACAATTGCCCATGGTTGTATAATATGACGCAGCTGCTACTTTATGTTTTGCAGTTTATTGCTTAGTAACAGCTTATTTTTTTTACTAAGATTGTCAATAGAATCGTTGTCATAGAGTTGGCGGAGTTGCAGAAATAAATAGCCTATTAATATTTCGGATTGAAAAATAGCATTATTTTGTTCTAATACATAATTCGTTTTTCTTCTTTACAAAATATGACCTAAGGTAATTTTGTTTTCTTAATCTAATTACCTTTAAATATACTAAAATATATTTTTTTTACAGGAAACTAACTTGTAAATGCATTTATGCTGCATAATTCTATACGAAACTCCACGCCACTATTTTACATATTTATTTTATTTAAAACTACTTTATTACGCATTGGATGTGTAGCAAACATTGAATTAATAGCCATAAAGAAAGATGAAGCCTGTGGTCGTCCTGTTCATTCAATGATGTCCATTAAACAAATTTAATTTAGACCAGATACAATATTTCCTTAAATGGGACATGGTCAAGTCACATCACATTGTATGGCTATTATTTAGAACAAACAAAAGTTAATGACTAACCCTGAATAAACACTGGATGCAATTGATTTTTTGCGTCATTTCAGGGTGTCTTCAATCGCGAGTAATTGCTTGCTTTTCGATTGTTTATTTTCGGCTTAATTTCTAATGAGGTAGCGCCAAGATTAATTTTAATTATGCGTCCCGTTGAATTACTGGAGTCCTTATTTCAGCTAATTAAGATTGAACATTTTGCGCATATTTAATAAGACCCGCTACACAATTTGCCAACGATTTTGGGCAACAATAGGAAATAAGGATGATAGCAAAAAGTCAATAAGGGGTTTGATGGCAAAAATTGGAAAGAATGATGATGATGACGTGGATGATGATGGGCGAAATATGGGGCCTAGATCGGCAAAAAAAAAAGAAAAAATTAATTAAAATGTCGTCTCTTGATAATAAGATAACTGACGTTTCCTACCAGTATATACAATGCGCAGGGATGGAGTTGGAGATCTATTGTGTGTATTTATAGAAAAGAAATTAGTTCTTCGGGTTATATATTTAATAAGGGAGCAACGTGAAAGAAGCGTAGACAAGCTGTGTGGAAAAAGGTAGATGGCCAAGAAATCATCAATTATATCAAAGTTCTGGCACGCGATCAGTTCACCGGAAGAACTTGTTTTGCGCAGAAGAGCTGCGGTTTAAGAACCGGAAAAGGCTTTCTCGATCAAGATTGATTTGCAACTTTTATTGGAGATCACCTTTAAATATTCCATTCCAATCCCAGTTGACATCTGACTAATTTCTCAAATTACAATTTCGTTACCCTCATTAAATAGGGTTACACCAGTTACATGAAAAGGCAAATACCAGTTACATTGCTCTGTACTTTTCCGAGTTTTTGTTGCTCCTGCACTGCGTGCATTTATGTTCGCTGAACCGTTCTTTACAAATGGAGTAATTCCATGGCTTTTCATTTTTTTGTACCTCTACAGGCCAACATGGTCATTAAATGATTTTGGTCATGAAATAAGTTGCGGCGAATTGGAGTAAAAAATGAAAACCAGAACCATCGTCATCAGATTAGCTCGAATGGCGCATTGTGTTGAATGATAGGGAGTGTCAAAGTTTAACAGGAAGAGCATGACGACGAAAATAATTGTACGCATTAACCTCATCATTTTAATTTAATGACGGGCGTTCCTTCGTTTGTTTTACATTTCCCAAGGGCTGCATCAGTGAAAATCCAATTGGTCGAAAAGCTGGACGAAACTAAAAAGTTGACCATGTCCGGCAATTGACAATAAACTGTTACTTGGAAAAATATATTTTCCAGGCACATATAAATGTACAGTGCGGCTCTGTGACTACTCCAAAAAACTTAAAAATGAGTTTCTCTCGCCAGATTTCATCCTTAGAGCCTTCCAAAAACTTAACATGTCACCATTTTGTTGTAGGGAATAGCAGATCTTGCACGATCATTAATATGTAGCATTGCAAATAGAATTACTAACTTTCATTACTCCTGCATTACTGGTCAACCGCACACGATTTATGTTAAGTTCACATCGCTAGTGGCAAGCATTCCATTTCAGTGTATCCTACAGTCCTACACAATCATTAGTGATGTCAATAGATAGTGAAAGTGCGTCACTATTGCATGCGTCATAGATGATTCCTCCTCCGCTGACACATGTATCAAAAGATGGGAGGTACGATAACAACCATACCATAACATTTCTAACTTACACTCAGTAACACCCTGCTAAAATGCTCCTATCTCTTAGTCGAAGGTACACGTATAGTTAAGACAGACATTTTACAAACCAGATAGTTTATTTGTTAACTTTTATTAAAGGCCTGCCTCCCACCCACCCACAAAAAGCCACAAAATATAAAAATCCAATAAAAATATAAAAATCAAATCAAATTGACATGACAAGTGAATTAAAATAGGATGTAGGAAGTGTCTCCTCCCCATCCCCCTCACACACACAGTGGATCCTCGACAGGCCTGACAGATTTTTGGTTCACCCTGCCCGGTGTACGCAAGTTTTATTTTAATAATTCAAAACGTATTAATTACGACTAGGTAGTTTGTTCAATTAAGGGTTCATTAAAAATAGACGCGCCCCCTCTTATCTCTTCCATCTCGTCCTTATTAATATGCCCCCGTTCCCCTTCACCCTCGCGCATAATCCCGTGCTTTTGCTGAATTGCGAAGCTGCTGGATGCCTTTTCTGGAACTGCACCAGTAAAAGTCACCTGGAAGCGCCGTAAAAGGTTGCTCACAATCTCTATTAGTATCAGTTAAGTTGGCTTTATGAATGCCGGAATGGCTCCCCTGGCGGCCGTTGGTTAGCGCCGAGGATTCCCGCGCGCCTCCGGGTTCATCTCGTAAACGAATTATTCTCGGAAGAATCATTCGCTGCTTCCGAAGCCCCGGTCTTATCGGTTCACTTCCGGTGAACCACTTCGACTAGACTCCAAAGATGGTCGACGCCAGGCCCCGTGATTTAGGCGCACCTAGAAACTGGGGCCCCATTACTGTCACCTGGTACGGTACTAAACAGTATTTTGCACATAAAATTGTTTTTTAGAAAAGAAAAGTAAGGATTTTGAACGTTTGCATGACATCAGTTTGCAAATATTGTGCGTGGAGCAACATAAATTAACCAATGAAGTTGAGAAGTGAGAGAATAGCAGCCAAAACGTATGTAAGACCACCAAATTCACAACTGAAACTTTAGTAACGAAACCTTTATAAAATTCACCCAGGCAGCAACTATTAATTGCATTTATTAAATAATGCATGTTTTAATCGTTTGATTAAATAATTCTGTTTTGCGAAGGATTGACACCTTAACATAAGTGCACGAGGAAGTGGTTTTATCGGAGGACAAAAAGTGGCTATTACGTATTTTCTCTCATGACATAATAAGGTTATTATCTTACAAATCAACTGTGTAAATCGAGAGATTCAAATAAGCATGATTGAAGTAATAAAACGTAGCGCATGAAGTAGTTCTTATGAAGGACAAACGTCGTAGACACAAAACATCTGGCTGAGACAGCATTTTTTTCCGGTTGAAGTTACACCAGTCACTCGATGGAAGGACTTCAATTTGACGAAAACTGTATTAAAACTGCCAAATTAGAAAAGTTCAACTTCATTCAAACTGTCAATTCAGCTATTAGAACTTTATTAAAACTGTCAGTTCAGTTATAGGATTTATTAAAACTGCCAGTATTAAAACTCACTTCAGTCAATATCGTATTTAATGTAATTTGAAAATGAACTATTGGTAAAACAAAATGACATGAACATTGAAAACAAATCTAAAGTAGAACCTCCGAAGATGGGCTTAGGATGTTCAATTTTGCATTTTTTCCCATGTTTATTTACCGTTGTCTTAAAAATAAACGGAACATTTTCAAATTGCATGAAATACGATAGTCCCTAACGGACGATAAATGTGGAAAAGTAAAATACCACAGATTGAAGCAAAATTGCAACAAAATTGTTTACGTTTTTTGCGTGGTGGTCATCCTTTTGCTAACTAAAAATTTTTCCAGATTAAACGTTGCAACCAACTTTGAAGAGACCACCACATGTCGAGGTTTGGCGAAGAACGATGTACTTGTAGCAAGCAATCTTACAGAAGGATTTCCTGCAAGGCCCTGGTTCAATCATCACTAACATTTGGCGCTTCAACCTTCGCGTGAATCATTAATCGGGGTGTTTTCTAAACGCTCGTTAAATATTTACACAAGGCGGGTGGAGAAGTGATGGCGCTTGCATCGGGGCTGGGGTGCGCGAAGACACAACACAACTGCTTTTAAAGTGGGTTTTAAAAGTGAAGAGGGGTTTGAGCGCGACGCCCAAGTGCCTTTAATGAGATTCAAATTGGCCAGCCCTTTTAATCAAATCGTTACTTAATCCTGAGTCGGGCGAGGGTTTGGAAAGCCTTAATCCCCGTTTTGAGCGTGGGGGCGCTGCGGGCGTTGGTGGCATGCTGCCATTGGCTCTCCTGGACGTCCACCCCTAGGCGGGGGTCGGGGTCGACCTCAAACCCGAACATACTGACCCAGACCCCCACTTTTGATGCGCGTGTGTGGGCCCGAAAACCGTTCCGCCTAAAAGGCGTTCCAAATTACAATGAGCCAAGACGAAAGGGGCGTTCTAAAGATGACCCACTCAGTGGCTGACGTCACTGGGTGCAAGCCCAATTCGGAGGCCATTTTTGTCATATCAGAGAGGGGAAAGTGTTCAGCTTCTTCAAACTGGTTTTGGGTACCTTTTGGGATCCTTCAGCAACAGCTTTTGTACAGGGTGTCGAAGTTGGATGGATGGTTTTTTTGAATGTGTTTTGGTAAACGTGCTAGGGTTACAACAGGTCATCAGGGGTCCCTGAAAGGACGAAGCTGCTAGAAGGATATTTTTTATTTGAGAAACCAGTTTCTTGCTCTACCCCAAAGGGAGTGTGGAGTCGAGGGAGCGCTACCTGCACCGTGAGAACGAAGTCTAAAACTATTACAAAAGCACCTGTGTTACAATGGTAACCTCCCTGGATTTTTACGTGGGCTGCTTCACAGAGCAACATCAATGCTGGCTGTACTTCTATCATAGTTTCAATTTCCTAGTAAAGTTTTAGCACCCGAGATCATCGTAACTTGTTATGGGTTTTTAAAAAAAATAAAAATATATATACATGCATTTAGTTTTAGCACATTTGATTTACTCCCCCCCAATCCTCCCGCCTCAAACAGGTGTTCAATTTGAAATATTTCATACATAAAGTGAATATAAAATGGCTAGTCTTCGCAGTTTAGGATTTTTGCTTTTCTAGTAGACAGTTTTCTGATAATTCGAAAATATCCCAATGTAACGGACCTTTCCATATTTCTATGACATATTTCATATTTCAAACATGATGTCTTTCAGTCGCATTTCTAGTGGTTTTCTTTACATTAGAATCAGAATTTTACAAAGGTTTAAAAAATGCGCGAATTTATAAAATAGACGCGGTAGAATCGTTGGTTTATATAATAATTTGATTAACATTGAATTTATCATCACAATATGTTCAAATATAATATGCATGCAAGCCGCTTTGTTTGGAAAATGTTGTGAAACCTTCTGGTCACCCTGTATTTAAGTGTAGAACCTGCCCAGGGTACATATTCGTTCACCCTACACTCTTTTAAGGCCGCGCTAAGTGCCTTCGAAGTGCACTTTCCTTCCTACTTGCGCGCTGCGATAATCGTTAAGTGCGCGGTGGTTTCATGCGGCCTTAAAAGGGTGCGTCAATCTCCAGGCTCAGCGTGCGTTTCGTTTGGTTGTGTCCGTTTTCACGTCTTCATTGTTCGACTTGCTGGGTTGGTGTGTTTTTCGCTCTGATTACCTGTTTAACGAGAACGCAATTTTCAGCTGAGCAGCGTCTGTTTTACGGTAATTGTTCTTTTTTTTTTGGCCCGATAGGACGACGTTTTTTTGCTTCGTAACTTCAGCGTTTCCATTGTTGTGACACTTCCAAATGCAACGCGTGTTCTAATGTCCAGTTTTCCTTGTTCATTTATTTCAGGAATCGTGCCGTGACATAGCCAGTGCCCCGATTTAATACCGACCAGGCGAGTGTGGTGTGCTTTTTTATTTTCGCGAAAAAGGTGACTTTCAGGACTCCCAAACTTTCCGCAAAAGTTCGCGGTTGCCGTAGCAACAAGCCTAGTGTTCGAATTCCGGTCTTTGGTCGGGCCTGCACTCGGTGTCTGCGTTAATCTCATTGTTTCGACCACGGAATTTTCGTCGATTTTAAGCCGAACAACGCCACCGTTCAACATGCAAATAAAAGGTGACGAAGTGATTCACATTAACAACAACAATAACAACAACAACAACATTCCTCAACGTCGAAGTCCTAAGGTAAGCTTAAGTTTTCGCTTTCTAATCCTCCGTCTAGCCGTTGTCAAGTTAATTGTTATTTGCGGGTTGGTGGAGCATTAATGGGTGATAATCTCGTAAAACATTCCTCTCCGTACTTCGCCGCAATCGTTTCTGCTTAGGAGTGACTCAGACGGAATGTTTTCTTTGTCTGCTGACTAACTTGGGTTCCGTGAATCCCGAGATTCTTGGTTTAGTGTTTACTGGTTGGGACTGCTTTGACGAACAACGGTAGATGACGCTATCACCCTGCTTTCCTCGGTCTTTTAAACTATTTTTTGCTAACAAAGAAACGTGTCTTCTCTGAAGTTCTTGGCTAGTTTTCTGTCTCATTTTATTACATGTAACTGCTGCGATCTGCCACCGAGTTGCACCACCACATTCCACATGTACCACAACAATACATGTTCTGCAGTCCACAAGGTGAATTTTAAATCCATTTTGGATTTACGATGACATTAGTGCGAAGTTATTTTTAGTTCGGAAATCGGCTTAGTTTTAATAACCGGCCTTTTCCATTAGTACAGGAAATGTGACCTCAATGTGCAGATTTAAATTCATGTGACATGTCCTCAGAGGGTTTTTAGCCACGAGCATTACTAAATGACATTACGTGTACGTCTCTCGTTACCTAAATGATGTTACCAACAATCTGCTTCATTATTTGTCAGCCTAGGCGATCATGTTAATTTCCCATCATTAATGACAAGCATTGCAGCTTACACTGTATGTCATTCTCAGGAATGTTTGCCAGTAATGCTGTAAATTGAACGTGATCGTGAACGGCTGAAAAGAGGGCTAATGAAGGAGCAATGGTTGTTGGCAATGTCATGTAGTAATGATCGTGTAGTTTAAAAATTTGTCAAATCAGTATTATCTTAAGAAGAAACAGTCAATTGCATTTCCTATATTAAGGATTGGCAGTAGTCATAAACACGACAAACATTCTTGTCCGAGAAAAAGGTTCGAAACATTCTGATACTTTTGGTATTTATTTCTCATTATTGTGTACAATTTCCCAGACATGCATTAAATTTATCTTGAAGCGAATCTTATTCGTCTACTGTGATAGTAAAGCCTATTTTTAGCAGTGGTTATCGTGGCGTCACATCCTGTCTGTTTTCAATCAAATCATCGAAATGAATCTTCTGGTTCTGGCTTTCACCCACGTCCAGTGTTTGGAGACAACGTGCGCGTGACGTCACGGGTTAGTGATCTATAAACGATGGTGTTGACTTACTGGTGTTAAATGTACATGTATTTGGAAAGTGACAATACTGGCCCCTCAGGACCTCTATACTTCTGCCAAGGTGAATTACCAAATTACAAGTTCATTGTTGACTTGGATTTTTATCTCGTCCATACGCTTTATATGACCTCTTAGCCCAAAGAACAACGAAATCCTTAAAAATTCCCTTAGCAGAGCGGATGAATGGGCTAGCTAGCGCTTTAGGGTTTTTTTTGGAATGTAAGGAAAAAGTGAATGACCTTTCAAGATTCCCACCTGCTATTAATTGGTTTGCCCTTTAAGGAGCGCTTTTTACCCTTGGGTAAGCTTGGGTAGCAGCGCGAACGCAGCTGCTATGCGTAGTGGTAAGATTTAATTTACTGTCTTTTTTAAGGGGTTTATATCTTCTAGCCGGATTAGGAAGGTTATGTGTTCCGCAATTTAGGCCTTGATAGGCGCAGTATGATCAACGTTCTATCGTTGTAAACCAGCTGATGAGCAAGATTTGCATTCGCATTACATGTGGTGGTAAAAGCGCACCTAACATTTTTTATCTTTGCTGTAAAAGGATGGCTGGCAATTTTGGTCAGTCAAAACATTTGAATTGTTTTGTTTGTATAGTCTGTGCTTGGCCTACAATTGAAATATTGGAGCGTCGTAGGCATTTAAAATAGCCACCAGGGTTCCCACTCGCCTGGGAAACCAGGAATTGTTAGGGAGGTAGGAACAATCTGGAAAAGTCAGAAAAATTTCAAATATATATGCGTAAAGTCAAGGAAATTTTCGTCGTTAAACGCTACCCTTAAATTGTCGTCCCAACTACTGCTCAAATGATGGCGTATCTAGTCACGCTTAGTAATAAAAGATAATTTCCCTATTTGTCAAAGCACACTTTGAACTTTTGAAATTCAGGGGAAACCCGATGAATGTCCCCCGAGAATAACATACAAGATCTATTATTGACGATTTAGGGAAAATCTGTTGAAACATCATATGTGGGCCTAATGTCATTCAAAAGATCTCCCTTAACAATCCTACTTACATAAATTTTTAAGAATTAACACCGCCTGTAGAATCTGCCCGGTTTCACAATCTAGAGTTCAAGGAAATTGGACTTTTATTGCATATAGCCTAAATTACATCACTTTCCCAGGTCAGGCAGCTCTAACAGAACTGTTCGTCAATACACGGCATAGATAACCAGTTGCCAATGCTATTTGTTTCAGTTTCATGCCAAAAAAAAGTTGGAGATATTGAGCGACACCGCAAGTAGGCCCACCACTATATTTACGCCAAGCGATGTAATCTTGCCTGCTTTTTGTCATTCAAACCCGGGCCTTGAGTTCCGCCGTAGCAGGACGTTATCGGCATACTATTTACAAATAATGCAAAAAAAAGTTGAATTTAATGCATCGGTTATCAGGATGTCGATGCTCTCTCCGCAGGTTCACTGGCCAGACTGCCACCTCTCTCTGTTTACTATAGCACACAATGCTTCGCGCTCGCAAGTGCATAATGTAACGTGTCAGTGCTAAAACGCCAACGTTCAAGATTTCGTTCTGAGTGGTTTTGCGCAATTCGTCTAATTGCCTCGGGTTTTTGTCTGGGCCTCAGAAGACAAGATGAGGCTTCGCTTTTGCCTCCAAGTGGGGTTTTTGTAGATAGGACTAATCGTTACCCATTTAGCCCACTTCCTCCAGTTAAAGGCTGTCTGGAACAGTTGCATGCTAATTTCGCAGCCGACAAAATTGAGCCTGGCTGGGTGACGCTCGTCATTGTCATCCGCTCTTTGTTGAGCGCCAACTGCGCTGCAAAAAAGCGTCCCAGAGGATGAAATGTAGTTTTGGAGATGCAAATTGTGTCAGTTTCGGGTGCTGGTTGGATGTTGAAGGATTCTGGTTCGTGTCATTCCAAGCACCATGACAGTGCGGGGCAGGACCTCAGCGAAGAGGGAGAAGGGAGATGAGAAAACCAAAAACAAGTCTGGAGACTGGAAACACCCCGCGACCTCCCCACTGTGTGTCAATTGATATTAAGTGAGGCATCTAGGTGACACCCTGACCTTTCACTCGAAATATGGCGCTCGGAAGTCCTAGTTGTTGGAACGCACTTCAACGTGAAATGCGGTGGGCAATAAAATAACTAATCGAATTTATGTGTTTGAAGCTTAATTTGGCACAATACAGCTTACCAAACCTACAATGATACTGGGGAATTCAATGGGCCAATAGAATTCAAGAGCCTCTTTGCGATTAATCATACCAGCCCCAGAACACAAATGATTTGATGGGCGTAGGTGGGCTCTATCTATGCTGGAAGACGTAATCTATAAGCAGAGTAACTCCCATTGGTCAAGGCTGTGCTATTCTAATTTTGGACAGACTTTTTATTCCGGATGTCTCAAACCTGGAAACGCGAGCTGTAGTTATTTAGTCTGCGTTATTGATGTTCTAGAAATGATAGCTTTTTGCTAATCGCAGATGATTCCCCTTGGCAGCTGTTGCCTAATTTGAAGTCCTAACAAGATCCTGGTTGTTTGATTATTGAAGTTTGCTAGACGTAGATATTGGAATTGCCCGTCTGAAAATGGAGTGATTTGTTCTAGACATGTAGGATAAACATTCTGGAAGTCCTAGCAGTTAAGCTGTTCATTATTAACAGGGAGCGTATTGAAACTATTTGAGATGATTTGGCTGGCGCATTTGCATGGTGCTGTCATGCATCTGCTGTTATTTGCTGCCGTAGCAAAGCAGGATTTTAAACTTTTCTAGAACATGTTTCGGGCTTGTCCACGGAGATGTTCAACCAACCTGTGGCGTAGCGAGTGCCACGCACTCCTGACTCATTGCGAGGAATTTTGTAAACAATCCTTTTTGGAATTGGTAAGCTCTTGATGGGTTCATTGGTAAGCCATGTTTGCCGCAAATGCAAGTCGTTGACTTCACCAAAGGTACGCTGTTGCATTGTCTCACAACACGCTTGAGCGTGCGAAGGCGCATTAATTGCTAAATCGTTGGTTATTTTTTTTTTTCATCAGGTTTTTGATGCATCGGGATTTGTGTGCCGGCTAGTCTTTACGTGTGCGAAGCATGCCAATTTCGAGCAGTTTTTCATTTCTCCCTCCCAAGGTTCACCCACATTTGGGGTGCTTTTGCTCGCTTGTTTCCCCCCTCCCCCTCGGTCCATCTTGGTTTCTTTCACCCGTGCAGGCTGGACTGACCATGACAATGAAAACCGGTTCCCCCTGGAATGAGTTTCACTCGGAGCGTAAATTGTGCTCTTAAACAGGTTTCTCCCCGATCTCGAGATGATGATGCCGATGTTGTTGGCATTCAAAATTGCTTTCTCCCTCCTCGCTGTTTGCAGTTAATGCCGGCGTGTCATTCATGGTCTACTCGCTTCAATTGTCCAGGCTAATGACCCGAATTTTCTTTTTTTCTCTTTTGAATTTCCATTTTCTCACAGGCTTATCTGTGCCCTGGAGCTGTTGATCCCTGCGATCCTACCTGCAGGGTGCATTCACGTCAAGCAGGATTTTATGATCAGCCCCCAGCAGCTCAAGACTCATTATTGGACGGTGTGAAATGCTCCAGTCACTGATGGGCTGGTTTCCCCGGGGGGTGTCTCATTAATGAATATCAAGAAACTTGGCTTTGCACCTGTTGTAAATGCGCCCCACTGGCCAGCAGCAGCGTTTTAATCGCCAAATTCCTGGAATTTAACGTTTTTAAAGACGGTTGATTAAAGCGTTAATTAAAAATTGAAGCGCTGCGTGCTGGGTTGTGATTAACATTAACGTTAGTACATTTTATTATTCATAAAAGACATTCGTCTGACTCTTATTCAAACGCCATAATTAATACTGCATAACTACATGTACATTGACACGCTTGGGATTGTCGAGGAGCACTACGAATTGATTTCTTTGTTAATT
>JAQIXS010004967.1:0-13707 GCA_034700785.1 Rossiulus vilnensis
CAGCACGTTTCTAGACCAATCTCCTCTTTTAAAATTCTTTAAATAATGATTTTTAATTTTTGCTTATTTTAGTTAACTGCAGAATTACACAAACTCTCAATATTTTATGAAATCCCCAAAATATCCCCATGTAATGCTGCGTGAGTTTTCATTTGTAACATTTTCATGCAGTTCGATCTTTCCGAAAAAAATCTCAAGTCTAGAATTAAATTAAATTGTATTTCCCCACGAATTTCCAGGAATTCACAATATTTCTCCAAAATAGTTTCAAAAGTGTACAGAATTTTACATTAATTTCTCGTATTACTTCTCCATATCCTACAGAACCAAACATTTGAAGGATTCTGTAACAAAGGTTACGAAATTTATCACAGCATATCGTTAGACTTAATATCTATGAAGTCCACATTTCAAGAAGAAACAGAAAAAGTAAGTCTAATTTTTATTAAGATGCGCATTTTTTTGCCAAATAATAAATGTCAAATATCATCGTCACAAGAGAAATCACATCACATCAATATTTCATTTAACAATCACAACAATGAGTTTAACAAATTGAACGTGTTAAAATAAATTAAATTTACAATCACTATTAAACTCATTTTTCGTTGTCATGTTGTAAATATTCTACGATAATTTCCCTATTGAATCAAATTTTATTCTACATTTCTAAAATTACATTTTTTTGAACAGATGGAGTACGATTGGTTGAATTTCCTTAATGACAAGGACAAGATATTTGATGAAAATATAACAAAGTGCATCAGTAAAAGTTTACAAGAGGTTGAATGTTTTATGAGCGATGAAGAAAAGCACCCAATTTTAAAGATAACTGTTGACAGTAACAACGAGGTATGTAATGCTGTGTCAAAAGCTTTCATAAAATTTGTCATTGAAAGAAATAAACTTTCTGCAGCGTTTCTTAATAACCTATAACCATCCTTAAATGGACAAGAATAACGTGTGGAGAAGTGGTTTCGCAAGGATTCATGCTTAATGCCTAATAATAACTTACCCACTTTACTTTACTACATTTTTAAAAATGATCATTTCCTCTTTTGAGCCAAACTAATTCTTGCATTTATATTTCCACTAGAAACATGCAACTTCCCATGGTCACCATTCTTGATGAAATGCTTGCTTTAGTTAATCGCTTTCCAAGCTTTCAAGATATAATGACCAAGGCTGATGTAATTATAACAGGAGTAGTCAAATAAAACGTGACCTTCCCTTGTCACTGCGTTTGTTTGACTGCTTCAATTGTTATTACGTCATTCATGAATCTTTTTGCTAGTTACTAATCTAAAACTTTCTTATTAGGTAATTCAGAACAGAAAATTACTTCCAGAGAGCCGCGATTCACTGGAATGCATTTACAAGCGAATTTCCTCAAAGATCACAGAAGTCTTTAGTAGTTTTCTCAACAATATTTCTCAGTGGACTGAATACGAAGAAATACTAGGCGTGAATCAAGACGCTTTTTTCGAGGCCTACAAAAATTCGAATCCCAAGAGCGAAACTATGAAACAAGATTTAACTGGGTAAGAACATTTTTACTTGCATATTAACGTATTGCAGAATGAAATCCATGATTGCTAATTTCTTAAAAAATAAAATAATACTGTACATACATGTATATTTAAAATGTTCTTTACCTCATTGAAGTATATTGATTGAAGTGATCCAATTAAAAGGGCATAATCGATATTTTAAGTGTCATTTTGTCGATTTATTAATCCATTGGCATTATGCATTTTCAGATATTCGAAAATTGCGCAGAAAATTGAAGCCATGGAATCAATAAGTAATATCGAATTTCTCCAAATCGATTACACAGATCTTCAGAAGGACTTGCTGAATTTGGCTGGCATCTGGAAATCTCGCTTTGAAGAGCTTCTAAATTGAAAGCAGTCATTTGCTACATTCCATTTACACAGAGAAAAATCAGTTTTCATGTAATTAATCGTAAAATAAAATATTTTAAATTTCATTGCTAAACAGTCACTATAACTATCCCAGTTTGCTGAGACATCTCTAATGATAATGGGTTAACTTAAACCCACAAGGCACATTGTGATTCAAAATTTTACAACTTAGTCCTCTTTCAAGGCAAGGGAAAAACAGTTTCATATTTACAGAAACATCTCCACAGGCAGGTCCTTTTTCCAAGGGAAACTAACGTGTGTCCCTGGAAATTGAACAGAAATAGTTGCAATATCGCAGGCCCTCTGAACAACTGTGGCGAATGGAGTCTGTTTATTCGACGCCAGGAAGAATGCAAGAGACCCTACAAATGCATCACCAGCACCCTGAAAAAAACAATCAAGCGATATTAAATTGTTGGCAGTAGTGTTCCGAGTAGAACTTTTTGTAAATAAAACATTTTTAACTGTCAGATGTGCAGAAGCATCCATAATTTAGCATTATCTGATTTATGCTTCGCAAATGGGATATTTGACCGATATAATCCATGAAGGTAAATGTACCGTGGTGTCCACAGCCTTGACTTTTTTTGCCGGAACGTGCACGTAGTCTCCTTTGCCGGTTTCTGCAAAAACGGCTCCATTGCTTCCCAGTGTCAACACTGCAATTTTGCATCCTTTGTCAAGAAACGCTTTTGCAGCATTACCAGCTTCCTCAATATTGTCGACAGGTTTCCCCAGAAGCTCTTCTGCCTAGAATCGAATCAATGAGGATGTCATGCATTTGGCATTTTTTATATGTTCACCAGCTACATTACGTAGAAAGGTATTTTGCACAATTACAAAATTTAACTGATACTAATTAGTACGTTCGCCAAGTTTACGAATTTTAGTTTAGCATAATCATTATATAACACAAATATAAGAATTTGCACCTTTAATTTAAATATAGATTTTAAATTCTGCCAGTAATAACTTTTTATATAATATAAAATGTTAAACCTAAATATACAAGAAACTTTCACACGTAAGTAGCTCTGCCTACCTCTGTTTCATTGACACAAAATATATCACTCAAAGAGTATATTTTTTCAGGCATGTCTCTATTAGCTGGTGCAGCATTCATGAATGTTTGCACTATAAAAGCATGAGATAAATAGCATAAGTGCATGTTCGCTTCATCTACATTTGAAAAGCTCACTTGCCCTCCAATTACAAACCATTATGTTTTCTTGCAATTTGAAGGGCTGCAATTGTTCCTGGAATGTTACTTTCCAATTGACAGACCAAAATGGAGCAGCCCTTTATAAGCTCTTCAGCCTGCTGCACCTCACTAGGTGTCAAGTGCTCATTTGCCCCATTTATGACTACAATACAGTTCTGACCTAGGAAATGCAATTCAAACGAAAAAGAAAGCAATCCAGAACCTGACTGAACAATTTCTCGTTTAAGGAACTTTTTAATATTTATAAAAAAATTAAAACTATTGAGCTGGTTATTTAATTGTTTATACAGGTAATTAAAAATACACTTTTCAAACAATGTTGTTTAACGACAAAACCTCCATTAATGCATATCAAACTTAAATTTAAATTACCGTCATCATCGACCATAATTGAAGCAACACCAGTGTGCGTGGCATCAGTCAAACTCACATGGTCTAAAAAGTGAAAATAAAACTTGAAAGCTTATTAATGTAGAGATATGCAGTGAAATTTAAAATCTCTACAGTCACACATGAAGAACACTTACCCACATTTACTTGATGCTTTTTGAATGTTTCCAAATAGGCTTTACCATTTGCATCATTTCCTAACTGTAATAGCAAAGTACCATAACGTTTGTTTAGCATTCACAACTAAAATACACTATCTCAACGAGTATTTTAACTATGCTCTTCCCTGATTTCTTAAAAAATACGAAATTATTAACAATTCAGATAAAATCAATGGAGGACGTTCTGTAACTTCACTTCTAACAAGTGAGACATTCATGTTTCGTTGTTTTTGTTTTAAATAAACTAAGTTAATTTCTGAACCAGATCTTGTCTTGGGATCTGGTAAACTAAATATCACTTGCAACGCAATTAATGCTCTCTGGATTGGTTTTTATTCACAAACATTTTACACACTAATTAACAGAAATACGTGTATGAGAAAACCTGAATCAACAAATTGAATGAAATGAATCTTTTCCTGTTTCACCATCAAAACTTCGCTTAACTTGTAAACCAAGTAATGTCATTAAATTTGAAGCACAACTGACTTTCAAATTAAATGCCCCATAACATTACCTTTGCCACCATCGCTGTCTTTCCACCTAATCGGGCACCTGCCAGGCATTGATTGGCGCCCTTACCACCAAAACCTTCGATGAATTGATGTCCTTTGATGGTTTCACCTGGTTTAGGAAGTCGATGAGTCCAACTAGCATGAAAATAAAACACGGTTTGTCAACTGAGTCGTAACATGTTTCATTTAGGGAGAAAGTTCATTTCCTCACAAAAAAAATGAACTTTCCATGGATATTACATAAATGAACATGCACATGCAATTTTCATTCAAACTGGTAAAAGTTTTTTCTCTCCTTATAAAACGCGTGCGTCTCGTATCAGCAGCGCTCACCAAGTCAGGTCTTTCATGCAGCTTCCAACAACGACTACGTCCATTGTCGCCATTCTCAAGTAAACTATAGTTTAAACAATACACCGATCGACCTTTGTGCAGCCTACTGCTTTGACCTTTGAATTGATCTCACCAACGTTCGAACTGCGACGCCGACGATATTCGACCCCCGACCTGAATCCTGATCTCTTCAAGACAGTGGCTCCGCCTACCAAACATTATTTCAAAAAGCGCCAAATTCAAATACAAAGCACTTGAACGGTTTTCTACATGTAGTTTTCGATTATCTCAAACCACATGTACATATATTTCACAAACAACTTTGAAAAAGCCAAAAATTTCCCACATGTGCCAATAACTATCTTTTGCCATTCTAATGGTACACAGTTTATAACGAATTGTTTTCAACGTCTACTGGCATGCAAGAAACGAGACCAATAATATGGACCCGAACGGGCACGGATTTCCTAAGTTAATTGGAATATGAGGCTCTACCACCTCGGTGGTTTCGCTTCAAGATTTTCTCTACCAGATAAAAATTTCCCAGCAAAGTATTTTTTAAAATTATTACGCAATAAATTTTAAGGTTATAATACACATAGTTTTGAATAGATGCCAGTTAATAAATTAACGAAGACGTTTTGACAGCAAAAGAAAGCTCCAAAAAGTATAACTAAATGGCTAGTATTTAGTAGTATATTAGTAAATAGGCAGGTAACTATACCATAAGTTCTATTTGAATGTGGACGTCAATGTTTTAAAGTTTGTTTTATTGTGAAATCATCTCCATTTCAACTTATTTTAGAATGGATTGTCCTCCTTTTTCATTTTTGAATCTGGTAACGTTAACTTATAAATACACATTTTGCAAGTGCACCTGCTATATACATGTTTTCCTAAAGGGCGTGTATATTTGAACACAAAGCTTGTACTCTTATCTCAATATGGATCAACATTTGCACTTTTACCGTTTGCAAAGTTGCCAATGGGATGGCTAAATTTCATTGAATCTTATCAATGTTGGAGAAAAAATGAATTTTTCCATAAATGATACCAGCCGGAAATGATTAACAGGAACTGTATACATTCTATTTTCATCGAAGGTGGTGTTAAATTGAGGCTCCATAAATTGCGTTGCAAGTTAAAAACACGAAGAAAGATTACTTGCATAAGGTTAGTAAATAACTTAGAAATATATTTTGTTTTGATACCACAATTGACAGCTACATGTATAAAGTGCTGTTATACACACGTATACTGTAATATTCAATTATTGAAAAACTATGAAAGTAATTTAATTTCTATTACTTGAAAATCTGTAATTCCCGATTGTGTAATAAAAGTAGGCAGTCTTATAAATCTAATGCCCACCATAGTCAAATTTATAAATTAAGAATACTTAATGCCAATTACATTTAATTTACTCACATTTCATTTGTGTTTGAATTTGTTATTAAAATATATTACGTGTTGGCCAACTTTGGACTGGAATCACCTTGGTACCGTAGCTCTGAACTGAATAAGTTACTCGAGATACTGGGGAAAGGAGACTTGCTCGAATTTGACAGAGGTGCTTTCCAACACATTTGTGAAAACGCCGTTCATAAGATTGCCAACTTTTATTACACAATCGGGAATTACAGATTTTCAAGAATATATATATAAATGCATGGACTGCATGAAAAAAAATATGCATGCATATATTATCAATAGATAATATTTCTTGCTTTCGCAATAGAAACAAACAATATTTGCTAAATATGGCCAACATTGGACTGGAATCGCCTTGGTACGACAGCTCTCAATTAGAAACATTGCTCAAGATACTAAAAGAGGGAGACTTGCTCGAATTTCACAGAGGTATTTTCAAACACTGGGCAGTTTACGTAGGAAAGGAACAGTTGGTTCATCGATCTGGCGATGCGTCCAGCTCTCAACTTGTTTTTTTAAGTGAAAGCTCAAACAAATCAGACAACGGTAAAATAATGAAGGAATTCATAAAAGATGTGTTCGGAAATAGCATGGTTAGGATCAATAATTCAAGTGATAGTAAATGGCCTAGGAGAACGACACGCGAGATTTTGGATTTTGCGATAAACGCCATTGGAAGCAACGCCTTTGGAGATTATAATTTGGTTACCAACAACTGTGAACACTTTGCCAACTTATGTCGTTATGGCAAAATCCGCAGCCAGCAAGTTGAAAATGTTGTAGATCCTATTGGCATAATGAATTGGTCAATTGCTGGAGCGGAATTGCCTTAATAGTCTTCGGACTGGTGAGGCGGAGGCTCAGGATTGATGTCATAGGGGCAATTGTAGGAACAGTCGGTACTATCGCAATAGCTGTTGGACTGTTATTTGCGAGAGTATTTAGACAGTGAATAGAAATGAGAATAAAGAGAAAACAATGAATTGAAAATATTAATAATTGTATTGTGATAAGAATTGTAATAAAATATTAAGAATTGGTATCTTTCAAAAGTCTAAAGGCTATAATCTTCAGCCTCGCAATATTTGCGAATCCAGCCAATTGTTGTTGCTGATGAGGATTAATGTTCAAAATATTTTATAACGATTTTTGATAAAAATGCATCAGATTCCAGATTATTTTCGGGCGTATGACTTGGTTTAAACAATAAGCAGGGATGACGGAGAGGAAAGAAAATTAAAAAATTATTTTGCTAAGAATTACGAATCTTTTTCGAGATTCATTGATGTGATTATATTAATATAATTGTAGTTTTATAGACAAGTTGACAACTATGCGATACTTAAAAGTAAATGTATATCTTTTTATGTTGCTGTTTATCCTTTGTGTTGATTTTCAATATACATTTGTACATGGACACGTATGTTCATTTCATATTGTATTCAAAGGAACCGGAATTAAACCGCAAAACAAGAATGTTTTGCATGTATAATTAATTTCTGAAATAATCGCATACAGTGCAGTCTAAAAGCAATATTTAATTCAAAAGGATATACTTTCGTTAAAGTATCAACTGGAATATTTGTTATAAGTTTTATCCTGAACACTAATAGATCATTACACCGCATTGTAAGGTAAATAAATGATTTAACGACCATGGGGACCGTGAGACATTCTAGGAAATGTGGAATAAAGGGCATTTTTGGAAAGCATGTAAGACTATATTTTCATGATCTAATTTCCTTCAGAGAAATGTTTTGACCTTTAAGTGTATTACGAAATTACTTGGCGTTTGAGCTTTTATTTTAAATCGCTTCATTATGGGTTAACTAAAAGCCACAAATGTTTCTTCTTATTTTTAGAATGCTCTTCTATATAACTTGATACAGGCAAAAATGTAACAAAAAATACAGTATGAACATGTGCTATTCATGAAATGTACGTATGTGCCATTGTTCTAAACCACCGACTTTAAATTGCCCTCATATTATTCATTTAAATTCAGATATCTGAAACGTAACTCATTTAACGAATGCAACTCTGGAAGACTGATATGCGCATCAATAATATAATATATTGGAAGATTGCAAATAAAAACAATTTATTGATCGTTAAAAAGTGTTGCCAATTACATAGCTTCAGTCAGCAATTCGTAGAACTAGATCAATGCAATAAGCGCACTAAATATGCTGCCCATAACTCCACCAATCATTCCCGCAGGTCCTTTCTGACAACCGAAGAAAAACTTGACAATATCGATATATTTTTCAATGAAGGGTGGAAGCTTCCTTTCTATCAATAATGTCATTGTTCTTGAAAGCTGCGTGTCACTCGTGTCAGTCGTGTTTTGGGCTTGGACCTAAAAACCAACAATACCGCATTTTATATATTATGACAAACTTTGCAAAACTTTGTGATAATTCTAAAACTGCTGTTCGATATACATGTAAAGGTTGCAACTATCATGAACACTAACGAATAAAATAGCATTGATTTAAACGATTATTTTAAACATAATCACTAATATTCTATAAGAGTAACAAACTATGCTATATGATGTACGAGAAATACTAGACATTTTTATTCTGAAAATATGATGATTATAATTGCAACTAAAATGCAAAAGAACAATTAATTGATGCTTACTTCGATAAATGATATTAACAGCAAGTAGATCATACAGAGAAGAAAAGTCTTCATTGCAATGGCGATATTTGGTTTCATCTGATACATCTTGATTATCAGTCATAACAATAATAATACTGAAAATGGAAGTTAGCGTATTTTACAGCGCAACAATTAGATCTAATTGGCTCTCAGTTCGTTCAATTGTAATGATTGGGTGGTCGCTAAAGTTAAGCATACATACATGTAAAGCTCTTTAACCTTTTTATTAATCATGCAAAAGGTGCCAAATGATTTAGAACACATGCACAGTATTTATTCTAACTTGTTTATTCTAAAATTGTGCCACACATCAGGTAACATAATATGTATCGTTCATGTGATTTCCGGGGTCAATTCTGGTTCAGTATAGCCATTGAAACCCGGTGGACATTATATTCATTATTTACTTTATTTACCATAATCCATCATTCTAATTCATCATTAAGCAATTCTCAGTTATTAAGCGCATAAAATGTGCACTAATTGACAGTAAACGTTTTGGGTTTGGATTTGGGGAAAATTCATTATTATCATCATATTGACATTATACATAACCAGAAAGATTGTATTAAGGTTGATTGGGAGGTCAAGTTTTCAGTGTTCTGTATTCTAGTTGTAAAGTAAAAATATCTTGTCATCCAGGATCACTTATGGACTGAAATCATAATGTGCATGAATTTGAGGTATACACAATAGTAGTTTTTTAAAAAAAAATTTATTGTGAACATAATGTTTTTTGCAAAGTACACATTTAAATTACATAAACATATTGAGTTAGTAACTATAGATGTGTTGGCAATGTTAATTCAAACGAGCAATTCAAATTTCTAGTCACCTCAAAAAAGTGCTCGAAACTCGCAGGGAGCACACATGACACCTTTGGACACAAAGGGAAACGGAAAACGTGTTTAAAATAGTGCAAAACATATTAAAATCGTTATTTCTAATAATTAATTGCAAATTCCTTGACGGGGGATGCTGGGTTGAATTACGCAAACATGCGCAAAAGTTATTCAGTATCAAAAAACCCTATTGATATTTTGAGAGTTCCATTTATTTGCTACATAATGTCCACATTAGTGAAACAGCAACAAAAATATAAAATAGGTAAACACATTAATGTATATACAATAAAAATTAGCCTTATTTAATTTTGTTATGGTAATCAGTTCGTGTCACCATATGTCAAACCAGAAAATTTGTCCTAAATAAAGGCCTTGTCTTTCCGGGAGGTCACGAGAAATGACATGTTGTCTCATCTAGGGTTAAACATCAAGGGATTAAGGCAACACCTGAGCAATATTTATAGTGAGGCCACACTGCATTTAAGCTTTTTGTTCACTCCATCAAAAATCTATTGTGTTGTCACCCGACTAGAGCAGCGAAATCAACTATGAATTTTGCAATCCATTTTATCGTTGGCAGCATCGTTTTAGCGGGTATTTTCAATGTACATGTAAGTACCATACAAGTACATGTATATACTTAAGAACTGATGTCATTTTATTATTTTCTTGAAGATAAATTGTTCATTTCAGAAAGCCGTTGGTAGCGAATCACCAGATGAAAAACTCGAATTCCGAAACCCTGTCGAGGAACGAAGTCCCGTCGGTCTTGGCCTGGCATTGATTATTCGAATTATTAAAAGGATTCTGAGGGCTCATGGCTGCAAACCAGAGCAAAACTTTCAATTTGGTGGGCCAATTGGTGCTATTATCACAACAGTTATCAGTGCTCTTTTGTAAATGATACTCAAAAATCCATAATCATCTTCTGAAAAAGTCTACCAATAATAATAATAATTAATTATGACATGTGCCTCCAACATGTACTGACTTATGTACAGTATGTGTGAAAACAATAAAAATCTTCAACCACCTGCAAATTGAAAGGTAATTCTTGATCCCACCTTATGCGATGTAAATAAATGAAGTACGGAAAACTAGTGGAACGTTTTGAATTTATTTAAGATAAATGTACCTCAAGCTCATGCTGATTCTGTTGTACATTGAGCTTATTAAAAATATTTGTGCAATGAAATTTCCAAGGAAACATACCAATTTTGTGTGTGTGTGCTAAAAACGGTGCCGTTTGGAAGTACAAGTTGAAATTGATTGAATCATGAGTCTGTACAGCATTTCTGGGAATTTCAAGTTGTTGGCTAATGATTTTAACATAATAAAATGCTGTGTGCATATGTTTATTATACATTTATACAACGTAGTCCAAATGTGCACTGCAATGTATACCCGCATATGGGGAGGAGTAGTACTTGGTGTACTCACCGTATAAAAGGAAGTCGACTCAAGCAGCCTTGAATGCATTTTTTAAAATAGCAAAAGGGAATTTTCCCGGATATGAGAACAACATCGGGTTATTCATTTACAGTCAGACCTACAACTTCCATTTTCAACGAACGTGGGGCTTAAATTGGATTCTTAACTTAAGGTCAGTAATTTTGATTTTTATCCCAATTTCATTCTGTTATACTAAAGTATTACGGAATACAGTCGAACTCAGTTATAAGGATTACGACTGACACGAGTTGTTCGCTATAACCAACTGTAACTCGTTAGAGCCGTGGAGACACAAATCCGCCAAACAAATAACATACATGTACATGTAAGTTACATAACACTAATTTTCTCAACAGTAAAAACACAAATACTATGTTGGCAGTTGGCCTAATAATAAGCTCTGAATTATTAAGAAACCAGTTGTTTCATGATTGTGTAATAGAAATTGCCAGCCTTTATAATGCCAACCATCATCCCATGCTAACATTTATACTTTACCCCAACTGTATATGATACCTTTTATATTTAAGAATACATTGGATTTGTAGGTAAAATACTTAATGCCAATTAATATCGAATTTATTCACTCGCATTTCATCTTGTTTCTCTTCATTCCGCCTACTTCTATAGTAAATAGGATATAGCATATCCGTCCATTGCATTTGAAAGAGGAAAAACCTCTTACTGAGAATATCTGATTAGTATGAAAAATAATTAAAACCTACATCAACAACGTTTCTCGTTTTCGCAGAAGGAACAAACAATAATTGCTCATTATGGCCAACTTTGGACTGGAATCACCTTGGTACAACAGCTCTCAATTATGTAACTTACTCACGAGACTAGAAAAGGGAGACTTGCTGGAATTTGACAGAGGTCTTTACAAACACTGGGCAATTTACGTTGGATGCAATCAGGTCGTTCATCGAGCCGGAGATATCACCAGTGCACAGTTTATAGTTTTAAGTCGGAGCCTGAGCAAAAAAGCACATGATGTTGGTGCCATAATAAAAGAATTCATAAGAGATGTGCTCGATGATAACAAGGTGAGGATTAACAATTCAAGTGATAAAAAATGGCCTCCTAAAACGCAAAACGAGATTTTGGAATTTGCGGAAAACGCCGTCGGAAGCAACGACTTTGGAGAATATGATTTGGTCAACAACAACTGTGAACACTTTGCCAACTTGGCTCGTTATGGCAGGGAGTTCAGCAAGCAAGTCGATGCTATTAGAGCCACTGTTGGAGTTGCAGCTGGAATTAGTATCATTCGAGGCAATGTTGGAGTAGCTCCAATAGCAGGGATTGCTTTATGGAATTATTTTTCAAATCGAAAAAAATAAAGAATAGGAAATATAATTGATACGCTTAAACTTCAAATTCGCCATCTTGGTTAATTCAGTCAATTGTTGCTGAAGAGAATTACTTTTTAAAATGTCCTAAATGATTCTCGATATAAATTCTGAACAGATAACTTAGGTTTTCTTTTCATACACAAATGCAGTCTTGTTTGAAAAATGGAGGGGTGGGGCAGCCCGGACAGGGACAGAAACGTTAAATTCATTCAATTATTTTACAAGACAGGTTTGCACTGCATATTTGAAATGGTTGTAGTTTTATTGACATTTATGCGATATTTCCGAGTATTTCCTTCACTTTGCTGTTTATCCTGAGTTTTGATTTCTAAATGTATTGTAAAATCGGAAGGCTTCTGTATCTGCCTATGTAGCATGCATTATCACCGCGCATATGTTCAAATGATCTACAGATTTACACATATTGTTTTCAGACAAACCAGAAAGCTGCAAAATAAGCCCTCATGTTATGTTTATGCATGTATGCATGCTACATTTGTAAGTGTATGAATATTTGTGATACCTGCATTACTGAATAAAAACGTTTTTTTAAAAAATTCGTATACTCTTGCCTGAAGTGCTCATGAATCATGGAATAGTAAAATGTTATTGACGAATTCATTTATATGTGCACTTTTAGCTCAATTTGCTGTAAAACTACATCGCTTGGCACATTAATTGACATAGACGTAAAATGAAGGTAATACTCAATTATTTATACCAAAATAAGAAAAATATTTTCCAACATGTTTAAATAAGCAGGAGCTTGCGTTAAAGTTAACAATTGTTTCTATTTTCTTACATATACATGTATGGCAAAACATCTTCAGTCAAACTTTAAATATTATATTATACATTGACATATCAAGGCCGACGCATAAGGATACCCACCATGCAAAGAATTACACGTTTTTGCTTCAAATACTTGTTATAATCGCTACCTTTATTTTTCCCATGAAGAATTGACTGTCCATTAAGTCATGAATTATCTTAAAATTTGAAATGCCCCGTTTATTTATAAACTTCTTGTCGGCTGAGAAATACACATCGGGGAAAAATTGCGGTTTCCCTAATTCTATTTTTGTACTTGCATTCCAGAATTTAACGTTGATAAGATTGAACGATTCTTAATCATGTAAAAACATGGTATATGTACGATCGCCATTTCTAAATTGTTCATTTAATGAAAATTTGGTCACGGAAATGTTATTTAAACATGAAACACTTTCCTATCGGGTTGAATGAATATTACAGTAACAATATCAAACTTGATGACATAGATATACAGTGAAAGCTCGATAACTCGAAGTCGCAGGGGACCCCCAAAAATATTAGACTTATCCGAATTTCGAGTTATCGAAATTACCCTTAAGATGGGTCGACTTGGTTTAAATGGTTTGATATGTGCCAT
>JAQIXS010004968.1:0-13706 GCA_034700785.1 Rossiulus vilnensis
ATATACTATAGATCTGCATGTACGTGTATATATACTATAGATCTGCATGTACGTGTACATATACAATATGAAGAAGAATGCCGCGACGCATTTCTAAGCACTTTCTTTCGTAGTTTTGCAAAATACTTCATTAAGCGTTACTCTGAGGGTATATTAATAAGGTAACATTTCAAAAATTCCAAAAAGATGGATATGCATCGTGCACTTATTAGGTTTATGAATGATAAATGGAAAACGTCACGATATACACGAGCGTTTTTGAGCCTTTTGACTATGGATACAGTATTATGGGCAGCGAAAACCGCGAGTGTCAAAATCAGTACATGTAGGCCTACATTCGGTATATACAGTGTACTGCATCATAATGCAGACGTGCATTATATACAGTGTATGCATGTACTGGTTTTGACACTCGCGTGTTTCACTGAAAAAAATCAACAACAAGACAACGAAAGAGCAGTTTACATTTTCGTAGATGATGGGTATAGTGCCCACAAACAAATCGTGTAAATCATTTGTCTTTAAATTTAATATGAGCGATTTCTTAATTATTGTACTGTATTCATGTGCATGTACACATTTCAATGCTACATTGTTTTTTCCCTCGTAGAAATTGTCGTTCGCAACCCCAACGTAGCTTTTCCTTTAACATTGTACATTTATTTCAATTAATGTACCCTATTCTAAAATAAATATTTCAAAAATTAAAATCATACTCCCGACAACGGTGTTCGCCATAAATAAAACCTCCGAAAATGGGTGAAGTTAGTTTTTATAGGGTTTACTTCATTTCAATGTCATTCATAAATCAAATGCGTGCACGACGCATATCCATTCTTGTGTATGTTTATTTTTGACACAATAACTGGACACGTGCACTGTAACATACACGTGCGATTAATTCTACACGGGGTAAAATATGCCCGTTCGCATCCATACCAGAATGCCATCAGACATTGCAAAGCCCAGGTTCAGTTTTGCAATAGTTAACGGCGATCATCGAAATGATTCGTAACAGCTAAATAAGATAATATTAATAACACGGGATGATGGACAACACCCCCTACCACATGGTATATAGGCAAATCCTTTCTGATTGTAGAGTATTGAGTAATAGTAAGTAACTAAGTAATTATAATATTAAGGAATTAAATTTAAAAAAATACATATTTAAATATACGGTAAATGTATGCATGCTGGGTCACGAGGGTCTTACCTCGTCAAGACTTAATTTCACGATAAATCAAAACTTCACCTTTCCTATAAGTTTTGGTTATTATACACACGCAGGATGCGAAAATGGGGGGGGGGAAGGTATTTTCGGTATTTGAAGGACATTTTTGGGGGATTTTTTGAAATCTGTCCTCAAGGAAGAACCATTTTCCCAGGTATTTTTCATTCTAATGCATCAAACCGATTTTTAACTCCCTTTAGGATTAAGATGATTTGGCCGTTATGACCGATAAGCACCGCAATGACCACGAACGAGGTCATCCATCAGGACGCAGCGTTGGTCTACCATATTGGCGCATATAGCGAACATCCTTCACGTCAACCACTTTTAATATCGAAGAGTTCTGGGCGAACATTAATTGTGCATTTCGAGACGAGAGGCGCCCTGATTAAACGCGAAAGGGGCCGCTAACAAACGTTCTACGAAATTAAACCGATGGCGATGGCAAAAGAGAGAGAGAGAGAGAGAATATAGGAAGACAGAGACAAATATAGGAAGACTAAAGATGAGCGATGGTAGGGAGGAACTTGTAAATGGGGAGAGAGAAAAGTCCCATGTACGCGTACGGTGCAGATGCACAGTCGTATTGTATGTTCTTGGTATAAAGAGTTTAAAAGTCGAGCGACAACCCCCCTTTACAGTATAGACTTAAGAGTATACCCTGCTATAATCGACATCAGTTTGATGGGGATGAGGTGGGAGAGGGAGGGGGTGGATTGAGGGGGTGGTGGTGGTATCATAATATCCACCCAGTGGCATAATCGTCGCTGTTTCTGGTATTCTAGCTAATATGAATAGTGGATCTCCAGGGCCCATCCAACGCGAGATATATTTCGGGACATTTATCACGAGGATTGGCGAGGTTCCGTCTTCTTAATCTCCCTACCGCGATTGTTCTTGCCATTGTTATTCGGGTTAGACGATAGGGGAAATCCCTTACCGCCGAATTACGTCGGGGATATACGAGAAGCCTAATGGCGAAAAGGAATCTGCCAGAAAAGGCATTCGTCTGAGCCACTCGCCCATTTATAACGCCGCCAAACACGACCCAGATAACTTTCCAGGGTTTCTTTTTCATTTCTTTTCTTTTCTTTTTTTTTTTTAAATTTTTGTTTGAAATATGGCGTTTGTTTCACTAAGCTTCACAAACGCGCCAATCAGGTTTTAAGCGCGAGCGGCCATTTTCGTTTCTAAATTCGTTAACGGAGTTATAAGAGCGAATAACTGCCTATTAAGGGGTTTAGGGTGTGATGGTGTCCTACCTGCGGGAGCGAAGATACAGCCCTTCTGAAAAGGATGCCAATGAAATACCGTAGTCGATCAGAATAAATGGGTCGGAAAAGCAGAAATATATAATTATGCATTCAAAGCTGGATAAATGAATTCAACATTTGTATACGCACTCATTTGGCTTCTACAGTTTTGTTAAATTTATTATTCAACTCAGTAGTCAGTGCAAGCTACTGCCAGTAACAATTTGCATTATGGAAGGGGATGCAGTCTATCAATTCAAGTTATTCAGCGGTTATCATTTGGATGGCATAGGTGTCGATAGGGTCATCCATTGGAAACGAATTCCAGCGCCTAATGAGATGCAAAAAAATACCTATAGTATTAATCAGAATTGGCTCGAAGTTCCATAAGTGGATCGTAATGTAAGATTCCACCACTCTGGTGGCTTTATTTAAAGATTCCCTGTTTCAAATAAGAATTTTCATGCATTTAGTCTCTATCGAGTCTTGATCACAGCGTCTCCCACTGGTCACTGAAGAGACTGTTGGTCTTTTGGGAAACGCTCATCTCGCTGGTATTTGTCAGTGACAGATGTAGCAGCTAATGTATATTCTGCAAAAAAAAAATGATAAAAGCACCTTTCGTTTTGTTAAAAGCCAAAATTTTAAAATTCATTTGGAGGCCGAATCCCGGTATAGTTTTGAAATGAACGTGTCCTCAATCATCAGCGTTGGAACACATTTATTCCAAGGTTGTTTCAAACCAGTACTAGAAACTCTACTATGGTTGATATGACGTCATATTGTACTTACGTTTATAAAACGTGTACGTATGCATTTAACATTATAATCAATTTTAAGTTTATTTTTTAAAGTAGACAACAACGACCGTAACTACATTCACATTATTTTAAAACGCCATTCTAATTTATTAGAAATAAAATGAATGAATAAACGAGGAAAAATAAAAATTTAACCACCGAAAAATGAGATTTTCCCTAAACAAAACATCCGATACAATAAAACTACGTTTTTCATCCAATTTTTTCACACGTGTAAGCCAACGGGATGTTTTAAAATAGGTCAGCATGAAACATGAATATGTTTGAAATAACCTCAAAAAGCGCGGCTTATTAACATGTACGTAAATTATTCGCTCATGTAAGCGATCACAGAATATTGTTGCGCCAAATTATGATTATCTAACGGCATGTATACGCGTATATACATGTACACCCGTTTAACATTCGTCGAAATAATCTTTGGGAAAATGATAATGATACACGAAATTTTCTGCGCTTTTGCCATTGCCTTTTCAGCATATAATGTACATGCAGGTGCGTACAGTAAGTGGCATCACAGGCCAATATCGTACTTGACCTTTTTTTTTTTTCATAAAGTGCGACTGAGTACTTAGCTAACCGAACTTACAGTCGGTAATACGTTTTTTTTTGCGAAAGCGTTCATTTATACGATGAGTGCCAAACTTTGTAAACACTTATTGTTTGCCTATCCGAACAGAGCGTAACTAGGCTATAATATAGTTTCGTTTCTTCTTTACCTTTTCTTTTAATTGCAGCATTACGATATAAGCCATCGAAAATATCGGTGAATAAAACGGACGATTCCTCCTCAATGGGCATTAGTCCACCGAGGGATTGGTCCCAAACACATACAGGTAAGGGAATTGTTCAACACTAATAAGCACACAGTCGCACTTTTAATTACACACATGAGGGCTTCCCCCTCCTCCTTAAACAAAAGAGAGAGAGGTGGCCAAGCAGATGAGATCCCTTTCAAACACTTGTCATGGATCCGCCGTACACCTCACCGAAAATCCAGGAAGTCCTCCTACACGTTGTACGCCGCTTCCGGGCGTAGATAGGACAAAGTTCGCCATGACGTCATCGTATGTCTAATCTAGTTCGTCTTGCATTATTAAAAAAAACACAAGTGAAAACCAACTAAATTACGATACTCATACGAATCTCGTATTCTTTGACAAGAAACTAGTCTAATAGGATAATAGTCTGATGCTGTAAATAAAAATAGGTTTTATGAGATTTTATGATGCTGCACTTTCCAAGGCGCATGTTTTTCATTCATACCATGAAGTTCTATACGATATTTGGTATCATAACGATATTAACATAAAGCGTCAATACTTCGAAAAAATCGAAGACAATATGATGCGATACACACTGAGTATAATATTATTTAGCGTCGAGTGAAAGCACCCTACTATAATAACGTTCAAAAGTTTGATATTCACAATAAATACTAGAATTAATTCCAATGCAGTTTACTAACCTATTCTACCTAGTCACTAGCTTTATATTTTAGTGAGCTACTTACTTACATATATTCCTATTTACGTGTATACCGACAAAATTATGAAAGCACATTTCAGAAACATGTTCAGATAATGTGAAATTAAGTAGTACGTTTATTTAATACTATGGAAGCTCGATTATCCGATATTCCGCTTAACCAATACGTTAAGCATACGTGGAAGCCATACAATCTTATTAAAAATAATTAAAAACGAATTGTTAACCAACTATTTTCGATTGTTACATACTTGGTATTTACTGTTTACATGTACACCGTCCTGCGTAAACATCCTTTGAAAGACTTGATTTTAAGGTAGTGTTCTCCCCGGGGAACCCCTCCATACAGTGTGATATAAATCCTAGGTGCTCTGCTGGCAACTAAACCCGTTCAGTCGTAGTTTTAAGAAACTCTCGAATATTGGTGAATAGAAAACGCGTACGTGAAGACAGTGTCGTTGCGTTCGTTGGGACGTCAAAATAGAGCGAGGCAACGTCGATGGACCATCGGACTGGACCCTCGATCGGTCTCTTTAAGTTCCCAATGATGAGATCTAGATTTGGTCGCGAATGTCATAAACTAGACGTTACGCGTGCGTCTGACACAAAAATGACCATTGGCTATCCCCCGTGCTGCAATGGCCAACGGTCATTTATTTTCCCTCACGCTTCCTTCTGGACAGTTCAAGAACGATCGATGTTGCGCTGTCACAATTCGAGTAAATTTATGCCGATCAAATTTTATAAGAAACAGGCGCCTTTGAAACTTCTCTCTACCTTAAGTTTTAGTCTTAAGTCTTTGTCGTTGTCGTTGGCAGGGCTATAGGCCTACCTCGCAATAGCACTACAATAAATATACAGCTCAACTACAACAACGGTCTTCGGCGAACAATGACTCGAAGCGCGATTGTTTTATTTTATTTATTATTATTATTATTGGTTTTTTTTTGCCGATTGCGTTTCGAAACAAAAAGAGGGACCAAATTCATCAATTCGCAATTGCAGGAAAAGAGTAGAAACGAGATTTTCTTTCGAAAATATACCGGTAAACTTACGCTCGCAGCATTAATAACGTATTAAAATCCGTTTCTAAAACGAGCTTAGGGCATAAACAAGTTATGCCCTCCACGGAAAGGGAAGATTTTCGCTCGACTACCGGTAGATTTCGGGCAAGAATTTATAGATTCGTGAATTTTAATCTAACGCAAGTAGCTTTTTTTTATTACGAATTGTCCTAAATATCTGATCTGTCCCGGCGAAAAATCTGGTAATTTGTAGCCAACAATTGCTCTGTTGTGCTAAACAGTTAGGGGCTTACCAGTCGCTTTAAAGGCTAAACTCAACATACACCAATTTAAGCGCGTTTATTCACAATTGTCACACTGTTTAGCTGTATACCCGATTCAATTCAACTCAGTACCCTACTCTCAGCAAGGATATACAATGTGGTAGCTATTAGGAAGGGGGGTGGGGGGGAAGTGTGATCCATCCACCCAATGGCGTTAAAGAACTAAAGTCACAAAACAATAAGATGGAACATCATCGTGCATATACATTGTACAATGGTGATCAATGGATCGGCATTCAACTCGCTTTGACATGAAACGTCTTGATAATAACCAGGATACAACAGCCAATTGTGTTTTTGGAAAAAAAAATTGGCTGTTGTATCCTGGTTGTTATCATCTTTAGTTTCCAGCCATATGATGAAGAAGTTTGACTTCGAAGAGACATGAAACGTCTTATAATTGGCTACGATATGCATATACTGTACAATGTACATGCACGTACTTTGTCACAATAATTAACAACTCCTTGCGCACACTTTTAGGTTGTGGTACCTCGTATACAAACGCGTATATACATGTACGTGTAAATATAACAGTATAACAGTGCATGTACATGCATGTGTAAGCGATCATCACTACGCGATAGGTTATCATTATTTATAACATTGGGTGATTAACGCTCGATTAATCAATTAGTCCATAGAGCGATTAATCGTTAATCGGTAGTTTTACAGCGATTTTCCACAATTGTCATATCTTATCAGAATCGCCACTACTCCGTTAAGATTGTCACAACGAGTTTGTGACACAATGTGACAAGTACAGATATTTATTATCTCAAAGATGCACCGGCAAATGTACCTTTAAAGGTACTATAAATAACATTCGTAATTTGGTTTGTCTATAGAGCCGTTCATGTAAACGTAGACGCTTGACCCCCTAACCCACCCTCCTCCATTCTAGTCCATTATCGTCCAATTTGTACAAATTTTCGCCCATGCTACTCCTACTCAGTCCCGTCCGTTGTACTACAAATAATTAAGATAACAATGTAACAACAAGTAATGACAATGTCTACAACATGTGCTCTCCATTACATCAAACTACAATCTAAAATACCGTCTCGTGTCAAGTAACATGTAATCTCAATTTTAAATAAACAACGTACAGTATCTTACTTGTAAGTGCATGGGAATTCCATCTTGGTAGTTGCATTATATAGTCAATTGTTTTTTGAGTGTGCCAAAACTAGGTTATAAAAGATTATATTTCGTGATCTTACCGATTTATGTTTACGCTATTTAAATTCATTAGTAATTTAAACTAATCACAGTAGTCTTTAATTCTGAACTATAACATTTTTACCCATCGCAAATTGGAAGTCAATTAAAGTAACTATTTCTTCTTATGAATAAAATAATTCTTATTGAAGCCGGTCAAAAACTTCCTGCCAAAATGAAAATGTAGACTGTGCATATGCATTGTATAAACTACACCAGCTATTTACAGAAGCTCTAAAGGCGGTATATTTCGCGGATAAATTGGGAGATTTTTGCAGAAAAAATGGTTCATTTTTAATAGGTCAAGTCCAAAGCGCACGTACTTTTTTGTTGCATTCCGAAAAACTACAATGTTATTAATTTGTTTATTTTTATTACTATTAATATATTTCAGCTCGCGGCCATGGCTTATCATCGAGAGCACCGTCTCTGTTTGCATTGAGCATCACCTTCTTGCTGCTGACCATGTCCACGCATTGTCCAGAGATACTCTTATAGACGGCGCTTTATCATCGCAAATTTCACGAGATGAATGAGCTCGGATTTTGGTCGCAAGAGCTGAGAAGTCATCGCGTAAGCTACATGCTACATGCTACGTGTTACACGTACGTGTTAAGAACGATGGAGGATTTCTTTAGACGCAGCGTTTCGTGCCAACAAGACTTTTTAACTCGTCTCAAAAATGTTTGAGACTCGAACAAAGATCCTGATTCCTGAGAGAAACTCAAATTGCCAACCGATGCTTGGCTATCGCGCTCTAAAGTGATCATTGTCTGCAAAAATCGCATCGTATACCAAATGTCACGTTATCGCTGAATCGAATGGGGCAACGCCATGTCCGCAGATTACAATTCAACACATCAACAGCGCACGCTGAATATAGTGACCCACCCCCTTACCTTTGGATTACACTAATGATTCCAAGTGAACACCAACTCCAAGTGAAGATGACGCAACATTCATTCATTTTTCGTCCCTGTCCATTTCCCCCCCCCCCCCTTCCTCTCCTCCCCGTGGTTCCTCGCGAATTCTGTCCAGTGTGTTACATCGATTATTGGGGTACCCGAGTGCCGCGCAGCAGTTACTATTGCTGAATGTCAGTCTGACCAATTGGACCGTGGTCGAGCCAAACCTCTAGCCTCCAGAGGACTGGGACTCCGCAGAAGTTCAAGTTTACTTCCTTTACTTTCCCTCCCCTTCACCCCCCCCCCCATATTCATCCAAGTGCAAAACGAAATTGCGTCATGCGTAGCCGTTGGACTTCAGCCTCTCAAGCTAAACATTTCAGTAATTACTGTACATTGTATGTCCTTGATCGATGCCTGCAATGGAACCTCTTGGGTTAATCCTGGTTAACACTGACAGATGATTAAAATAACAGAACCCACACTGTCCCACGCATTCTTTAATGAATTATTTTGTATTGGCGCTTTCACATATCTACATACATAGCGACTCATTACACGTAGCTCATCCGCTGCGCATACTTTATCAACAATTTGGCCAAACTTTGTACCCTGCTCCGTAGCTTTGTGTTTACTGTTTGAACGAATAACCATGAAACACTATACATTTGAATATACGCTACGAACACTGTAAATTAAATAGTGAGATTTGGTTGAACGTCAGTGTCTACGTAGTACATCATATACATGTATGATGAACATGTATTTTACATGTACATGTCCGTCATTGTGAACCAGGCTTTATCCGGTGACTTGGTTTCCGGTTTGTTCGGCATAATTAAATAAAACTCAGACTCTACCAAATTCAAGGCTACTACCGCCCCTACTTATCGTGCTTTATTTAACGATAAAGAAACATTTGATTTTGGCGCTCGCGTTTTCGATTCGGGTTCGATTCCCGGTCTAAAATGGCGGGAAATTTTGAATGGGCGATTTCTTGGAGCAGCTACAATGTACTACTTCGGACGAGAGTTTAAAATCCACGTCCCGTGACGATCCCCGTTGCTCTTTGCAGCCTGGATTTGAAATCCCAGGGTCCCCTGGGCATCCCCTAATGTAAAAAAACCCTCGACAAATAAGACCCAACTGAAATATTTTTGCGCATTAAAAATGATTTAAAAAACAGCTTTTTTTAAATCGGCTTATCTTAAGAAAATAGTTTAAAATAAGTTGCAAATGGACCACGTTATTTTAGTCGTGCTCAAAAAGCGAATTATCAGTTAAAAATGTTCACCATGATATTCTCGCAGTAAACAAGAATATAAGGATTACGCGATCAGTTACTTTTTTTTGCATTAAATATGAGATGTAATCATTGTACACGTACACAAAAGAATGTTCTTTGTATTTTTTTTTTCTGCGCAATTCCTGTACCTAAAGCTCAGAGGTCGGCCTACGAAAATGACGAAATTTCGATTTGCACTTACATATTCATCCCATACCGTCTGCGATGGTCGAAGATTGTTGCTACAGCAGCAGGGTGTGATCAGGAGAAGTCTCCAATGGATGGACGACGTTTGAACCCGAGTCATCGTTGCCCGAATCATTTTTCTTCGTTGTTTTAACTCCAGGTGCCGTTTATTTGCCGCGAAAAAACAATGACACCAGCGACTTTGTCCCCATTTGCTGAACGGTGCTACGTTATAAGTGTTTCAAAACCAATCCAAGCGATGAATGAAGCAATCGCGAGACGACTACAATATGTAAATCGCCGAAAACTGACCGCTTGGCTTCGCGCTCTATCATTATAATACACGCGTCATTTTTCAAATACCGAAAATAATCGAATTACGCGGTATAATTATGTTATTTTAAACGCAAGCTTCCGAAAATGTTCGATCCAAGAATAAATATACTGTATTGTACTATGAACGTTTGAACCGAGACCTTATGGTCGAGGAAATAGCATCGAGCCTGCAATTTGCTTTTAAAACCCTACACTCTACGACAATTAACCTTTATATCAAAGTGATATCAATGCTCATTCTCCATGGACAAACAAATCGACTGAAAACTTCTAAAAATGTCGAACATTTTCATTTTTGTTGTTGTTTCGAACGATGCGCGGAGTTGTTTTCACAAATTCAATAACTCGCCAAGTTTCTCGTAATAATGTCCCCTGACCTAAAATATAAATTCAGAAAAGATAAACGGAATAATAAAGTTCCACTACGACGCAACGTTGCGGTTAAACGTCACCAGGAATGAAAAAAAAGCAGGATTGAAGAGTTACTTGGTATCAAAATAATGGCTTTAAAAGATTGTCGAATGTGAGTGAAGTAAAAACAAAACAAAAAACGTATCTTGAAAGAGTAATAAATCCTATAGAAATCACTCCGAATGTCAATTAAAACTCACGCCTAGCTATCTATTCTTGTTATGTTAGCAACTATCTCAATTTTTGGATGGGATTTAAGAAATCATCTCATATTTTTATATTGGAAAAGATTACGAAGTTCCTGATTTCTACGTACATTTACTTTCTAACTTAACTGTGAAAATGTTTTTATTAAGTGGCCTGCGCGCTAAATTTAACGTCGTTTTTTAAGAGTGGCTATCAAACGTACATGTACAAAAGTTTTAATCTTACTTTTCGGTTCTCATTACCTTCTGGAATATGAAAACTCAAGGCTAAAAAAAAGCAGTTTTAGGGTCAATGTTTACATGCTTAAGACCTACGCTGTAAATAATTTAATTTTTCCTAAACAAAGCCGTCTTAAATGACTTCATCTACACCTTCTGAATGGAACTACTTAAAATTTCGGACAAACTGAAACACTCCGCGTTAATAAATGATGTTAGTTTGAATGAAAAAGTTCATAACACAAACCAAACTTAATGAGAAAATGATTTGCAGCCTCGTGATTTGTACACGTAAGTGACCGGTTCTGTTGTGAACGACATAATTATATAAAAAAAGGGCACAGAGATCACATGTTACGAGTTAGTTAACAGGGAGGGGGGTGCACAAACCACCCCTATGTACATCCACGACTTGTTATTTATGTATCTACCTGTAATTCTGTTCGCAACACATTCTTCAAATGTCAATGTCACTTAATTCCGAAGTATAAGTCAAGTCTTAAAATACTTACACGTAAATACGTCGTGTTGAATGGGCGTCGGGGAAAAAAAAACTTTATAATTTAACAATATTAAACGTGGATGTTTCGACATAAATTGTCTATCGCCTTACCTGCGTTGTATTTTATTTCATTTCTTGTTACGGTTACATTAACCATATACTGTACATGTAGCTCCTAGCATATATCAGCGTTATGTAACATGGTGTATCGGATGACACAATGGCGCACGAATTGATGCGGCAGCCTAAAACATTATAAGACAATATGAGAAAATATTACATCGTATGTGGAGACAAACGAAATGAGCGAAGCGACGCGTACGTACAGTCTGTACCGTACATGTATACATGTATACAATCATTCCTTCGAAATCACACGAAATAAAAAAACCTCCACGCAGCATTCCACAATGAGCGGAATTTTTAGAGAAAACAGATTAAACGAAAATTAAACGAAAATTCAATGCTTGTACATTGTATTTAGCAGCACTCGAATCGTAAATTCTTCTCGAAAACGTAATATTGCGCTTAGGAGAAATGCTTTTTTATTGCCATCGAAAACGATCAGCATTTCGTTGAATTTTCCGTAGAAATATCGTCGATTCAAGATGATTTTTATCGGTGTCAGTAAAAAACAGGAAGGTGATAAAATTAGTAAGAAGAGATACATTTGAGGTGTAAAGTTCAAAACGGCTATGGTGAGGAAAGATTGCGTCCTTTTAAAGTTGTTACATCTGTTAATTATTCAGGAATCACTATCAAGGATGATATCCCATGGAACAAACATGCACGTAATATAAAATAGTGTTTGTTTGATACAAGTTTCTATGATTGGTTCGAGATTTAATTGAATATTGCTACTCTTATTTGATATTATTAATGAATGGATCGAGAAGAAGAACTCAAAATGGTGCTGCTTTGCGTCGCTGCATAAAGGGACATGACCGCCGTTATTACGAAGCAATCCCTGTTTCTCTAATCCCAGTGATCCATCGAGGTTATTACCAAACTTACAAAGGCGCTACGTTTGGGGTTTCTTTATGAACAAAAATCATTGTCTCTAAACTAATTTGAAACTCAACTATCCAGGTACAAGAAGAATGTGTCAATCCAATACACTTCTGAAACAACGGGCTAATTAGGATCCATATTATCGTTCACATTTTTATGCAGTTCATTCTACGTTGGAATAAACCTACACTGTACAATGTAAAAAACTATTGTTAATGGTTCTCGTTCCAAAACGTTTTAGCATTGCGACCCAATCTATCGAGAGTCTCTTTATCCCCAGGTGCATTGAATGTTTTTCAGTATTATGCATGTACACGTGCTTTATTAATTAGCTAGAAAGTTTTGTCCCTCGTGATTTCTTTACACCCTAGAGCTCTTAAAGAGTCCAGAGCAGGAGTGGCAACCTACGATGCATTTTTAATACATTTTTACCTCCGAAACTTTGTGATCAGTGAATTAATCGTTGTTTTATGGCAATATCTTCTGATTTTTTTGGAGATTGTTTTAGAAATGTTTTTAAACACTGATCATGGGTACACCGAAGGCGACAATTTTCAAAATAAGTCACAAGTTATGGATTTTAGCGAATATTTCTTCACAATTATTTGCAGTAAAATTTAATTAACAGAAAGCCATTGCTGAAAACTTTTAAAATCAAGATCACAAAACATGGATTTTTGTTTTGAGCTACTGGAAATTAAATGTAGCGATGAAGACGTTTGTGATAGCTCAGACTAAGTGACAAATGCCTTATAGACTGGATACACCGTATTTGGATTTCTGACCACCATTACCTACAATCTTTCTTTGATGACAAAGTGAGGTATTGAGTTGATGAGAGTCTACAGAGTTTTAATATTATAACCATTTCGTGTTTAAATAAACAAAAAAATTATCATTTATTAATTGATCGTCGATTCACTTACAGAACAATTAAATTGTACGGGTTAAATTGTTAGGGAGACAGGAACTTATTCATATGCACAAAAATTTGGCCCTAGAGTTTGAATGTGGAAATAAAATGAATATTTACAATATATTTTTTATACTGATATAGAGCGAGGCCGGGAAATTTCCTTATTAAAACGGTGTAGTAATAGTGGCGGCGGTGATTGTTGTCGTAGTAGGAGTAATTGTAATAGGAGTAGGAGTACACGTACGGCGTGGCGTATAGGTAGGTGGTCGATGGTGGCGGCGACGACGGAGTTGACGGGTCAATGGGACGACGACGCCACTTAAGAGACACTTTATAGGAGTGACAATATCTCCCCATCCCTCCC
>JAQIXS010004969.1:0-13703 GCA_034700785.1 Rossiulus vilnensis
TTTGTTTTAAAAATTAATTTTTTTTTTTTTTTTGCTTTTTGTAATTGCCGATTGATTGAGGCAGCCGTTCAGTTAGGGCCCAATTACCCAAGATCCAAGATACATTCCGACTACTTTGGCCAACAGTTAATCAGGATATCCAAATAGCCCAAGTCAAAGCCGACAGTTAATCGGGTTGTGGATTATCTTTTTTTCTTCACTATTGTAATTCCACCGTCGGGGACATTGTGCTAATTAAATGCATTTAAGTAACAGTGTTATGTTCAATTTATGAAAAATTATGTCTGGAGTGCATTTGAGTCGGTATTTTCAATAAAGTTACTTAGTTTAAACTTGATAAGAAAAGTGCTTTCATTTGGAATGATTTGATGCATGAATACATGGTGAAAAGATGACAAATCATTAATTCAAAGTCTTTGATCCCAAACAATAATCCAACAATGTTTCTGCCACTATTGGATCGGGACTTCTAAGGCAAATAAGAAAAGGCTGTCATTATTTAGCTTGTATTTCGTTGACCATCAACTTGACAGTCCAGATGGCTTGGTTGTCTTTATCTGCTATCAAACATCTGAATAGGGTATATTTCTAATGGTCTAGCTCTGCTGTAGGTTATAGTTTGGTTTACCATGAGACTAGCCAAGAAATATCAGGCCCGTGTGCAAGATTCAGAAATAAGGGGTTATTCACTTTATACGAGAGCATACCCAGTTACAAGTTTAATTTCCAACAAATTACCAAATTACCAACAAAACCCTTCCTTCCCCATTTTGCACGAGCCTGAGTCATGTCCTAGTACACTATTGTATAATAGTCCATGTTGTTTGTTGTTTAATTTTTTAACATTCGACCAGTAGTTTCATACTACCCGCCTTAATGGTGAACCCTCTTTCATAGCGCTATTAGTGAATGAGTCGTTCAAAAGGTGGCGCTGCAAGCCGCACATCGCGTGTTTATTGCGCTGTCTGTATGCGTATTTGCGGTGGTAATTCTTTTGTCTCTGAGAGCGTGTTTTCCGGCATTTCGGCAAGATAAGTTGGGATTCCGTTGCTGTATGAAGTAAAGCTATGTCGGTAGCTTTCGTCCCACATCAAGTGAAAGGCCGTCCTCCGCCGAATCCGGTACAAATTCAGAGGGTGAGCGTACCTGCTGTTTAGGCTTATGCAGTTAGCGCGTCAGGGGAAGGGACTATCGGTCATACGAGTTCTTTTATCCTAGATCCTAGACGAAAACTCTCAAATTATTCAAGCTATCGTGGACTTTCAAACGAAAGGAAAAGCGTCTGAAGTTGGACAGTGAGTAAAAAGCCTCATTTTGCTTCTGGTGGTTATGTAGTTGTATGGTTAGCATATTTTCCGACCGTTGCTAAGCTTATAGAAGTCATGTCAGCTGTTAAAAAGATGATCCATGGCAAATAATTCAAACCAGTAGCGTTGTCTTGCCAGGCAAAGTGAATCTCAAACGTATTCTTAAAGCTTCCTGCCTTTAACACAAATCATCCGACATTTAGAGAGAATTTTGATATCAATTTCCTCATGCTGAATTAGTGGAAGTGCCGTTATACAAGAAGGCCAGCATGTTTCACACTCTATATGGTAGAACGCATCTTGCATTTAAAGAAATTGGCAGTAGTCATGTAGGCAGCTCTGATTTTCTATAGGCTACATGTAGTCTTTATATAAGCAAATAAAAAAATCCTGCAGTAAATAGACAACATGATTCTGCCAACCGCTGGAGTAGATTTGTTAACCAGTTTTAGAGCCTGACAATTTACTTTTCTTCAGGTACCAACAAATTCTACACAGAAACTTGGTATATTTGGCCTCGATAGCAGATTCTAATCAGAATATTCAAGCGATCCTTCCCGTAAGCGGGTTTTTTCTCTTCCCTCGTGATTTGCTTCTTGGACTGTTTTTGCTTTGCGTTTGTTTTAATAGTTTTTATTGCAATACTAAATAGCCTCCTCAGGGAGCATCACCAGGCCCAACTCATCAGCATGCTTCTCCGCCTGGACCTCAAGCAGCTCCACCCATGGAAGGCCCTTCAAGTGCGGCGCCTCCTCCTGCTGCAATGATGGGTGCTCAGCCCATGCAGGGAAATATGCCTCCACCATCACAAGGAATGCATTCGCAGATGGGAGGCTATAATCAGGGACAGGGGCAGCCACATCATGGTGGAGGGTATTTAAGGTCACCTATGATTCCTCAAGGTAAGCATGTCAACACTAGATTATTTTGTAATATGGAAGATGATTCGTTGCTGGATATACGTGTACATGTTCTGTTAAAGAGACAAACTAAGAATGCTTTGAAAGCCATTTGCTTAGTTTATTAAAAATAATTGCAAATAATACAACTTGATGAATTATGAATAGGCATATTTATTTTACATAATCACCTCCTCATATCTCAAAATGTAGGTCAAGTCATGCCTTCCAACCAGCAGTACAATCCTGTAAACAATGGCCCAATGCCTGTTCAGTATTCTCCGGGGCAGCAGTATGCCGGTGCACAACAGTATTCGGCAGGAGCTAATGGGAACATGCCACCACCTCAGCAAACGTACCCTCCACAGGGACAGCAAAGTACTAGTCGCATTCTTTGGCTTACCGTGTACCAGTTATTTGCATGATGTGCTAATATTTATTATTTTATTTCGTTTGTACGATTTAGATGCTGTTGGTCAATTTCGCCCTCAGATGTCAGGCTACCCTCAATCTCCCGTTCCTCCCCAGCAGCCAAATCAGTATAATCCAACGCCACAGGCTCCACCAACTGGGTCTTATGGGCCACAAACTCATCAGGTACAAAACTTCATTGTTTTTTCGGTATCATTTTGTTAATTTGGTTGATATAGCAAATAGTATACAGTAAACCCTCAACAATCGCAGCTCCAGCATCCGCTTTTTAACATTCATAGGCCGAAAAATGTAGACAAATCTGTAGAAAATCGGATCTCACCGAATCTATATTTGCAGATTTCCATACCTCGTATCATGCCTCAGTTCAATTCAACTCTGTACCATATTGTCAGCAATGCAGACGATCCATAAAACTAAAACGAAATAGAAGCGTATTTAGCTTGGTTAATTATTGTGATGTTACAGAAAATTTACAAAAAAAAACCTTGTTTACTATAAGGCTAGATCCGTGATTGCATTCTTTCCCGAATACAGCTACATGCCTGATAATCGCATATTATACCATATGTTAATAAACTTTACATTTGCAAGGGAAATTTGAAACGTATCCCCCACGAATGTTGAGGTTTTACTGAACCAGGAAGGTTAATTAAGAACATAAATAAGCTGTGTTTCCTTCTCATTTCTTGTGCTATTGATGTTAAAGAATATGCAAGGATATGGAGCGCCCACATCTCAACCTCAGCCAAATATGAATTACCCCCCTCAAAGTGCAGCATATGGATCCAGCCCGGCTCCTCAACCAGGCTATGGATCTCAACCGCCGCAATCGGGATATGGTCCAAACGGGCAAGCCAGCTACGGACAGCCTCCTCCTCTGAATCCCCAACCCACATACCGTCCTCCACAGGTTTCGCAGCCGAATTACGGCCAACCGCAAGGCGCTTCAGTGCCACCCAGCTCACAGCCCTCGTATGGTCCTCCTCCAACATCACAACCACAGCCCTACACACCTCCATCTTCCCAAAATCAGAGTTATGCCACTGCGCCAATCAGTCAGTCACAGGGCTACCCCTCCACCTCCTCTACGTCTGGCGGATCCAGCCACAGTTATCCCCCTGCAACGCCTCAGGGCCAAGGATTTGGCCCACCTGTCCCACCTTCTCAACCACAGGGCTATGGCCCGCCTGTTTCTCAGGCCTCTGGGTATGGTCCACCAACCTCCCAACCCGCTTACGGCCCACCGACAGTACCCCACCCCGGCTATGGTCCGGCTGTCGCTCCACCTCCTCAGACATCCCAGCCCCAATCCCAGCAACAACAAGCGCCACCCGTTCAGGGAGGACCCCCACCCTCCCCTGGAAGCCAACAACACTACCCTCAGGGTTATCCCCCTCCACAACAGTCACCATACGGACATTACCGCCCTACTGGCCAGTCAACTGCACCCAGCCAGTCACAGATGCCTCCACCAGCACCACCTCCACCTGGACCAGGAGCTCCAGCATCTTCCTCGCCATCAGGACCATCTGCTGGGCTGCCAGTACCAATGACCTCCGTAAGGCCATACCTGTACGATCAGAGCCAATATTCACCCTATCAGTCCCAATAATGATGTGTTTTCAAATGTGCAAAATTCGTTTTGGGGAGTGCACAAATTATTTTCAAGGGAGACCTATGCGCTATGGCTCATACCACAATTTTCTTTCGTGAACAATGCATTAAGTCTTGACTAACTTAAAATGTGCCTCAGTAACTAAGCTGTCTTTATCTCACTACAGTTCCTCCGTGCACAAAATTGTATTTATACCATACTACATTTGAAGTACATTTGGTTTAAAATTGATTCCCACTAGATCATAGTCATATCCTTCAGTCAGGGAGCTACCATGTCAACAGTTGACTTGTATTTGATTGCTTCAGCTACTTATGCTTGATAACGTTTATACTGTAGAATTGGTCATCCGCAATGACCATATTAGATTAACATTTAAATTGATAGACATTTTGAGTTTGGATCGTTGCAGTTGATCAATTCTTCGTAAGTAATAAGTAGTTGAAGCAGCCATTTCAGTTAAATTGTTACATGGCAGGTGGTACAAGTATATCTCATTGGTCTAGTGGTAAATAGCCTTTTAAATGCAAAGTGTCTTTGATTCAAGTTGTGGTACGGGCATATACCTCTAGTGATGAAATTCGCCAAATGAAAAACATTGAAAATTATAAATGCTAGCTTAGTGTTTTGATGTGTAAGTATTGTTTTTGTGTGGTATTACTTGCGAGATATTACATTTAGGTATGCAAAAACGAATCATGATAAAGCAGTGGTTCCCAAACTTTTTCTGGTTGACGATTCAAATTTGTGTATTAGTTTTCCCACTTGTGCTGGGGGTGAATAAATTTAGCAGTGAAAATAAGTGATAATAATCAGTTCAACAATCTTCAGCATTATGAAATTCGATTTCAACTCAACTTTTATTATCACATTCACCGTAATATTAAAAAACCGTCAAATACATAACTCACATTCTGTATTTTTGAATGGAGAATTTAATCGTTGGAGATATCCCTTATAAGTCTTCCTGATATTCCTATCAAGTTTGTTCCTTTGGTTGGCACTGCTGTTAATCATCCTTATCATTTTTTGTCACTAACATGTAAAATATTCATTAATTGTTCTACTATTTTTAAATTTGGTCAGTTTCACTTATCATGCATCAATGTATAAAATGTGCTTGCAATTATGAAGGTGCATCTACATGTATTTTTAAATTATGTCGATTTGAAACCAAGCTTGCTTTACATATCTGTCACCCACTACTTTCTTCATATGGGGGTCGCTATGAAGGACGTCATCTTATTCTAACCCTCTACAGTTTTGTTTTTTTACTGAACTTCTTTTGGGGCGGTGTTTTACTTAAAATAGTTGTTTAAGAATGTCGCAACAAAGTCGATGAATCTTCATGTAATGCGTGTATTCTGTACATGCAGTTCACGAAATAATAAAAAGGTATCTTTAACCTTTCATTGTGATTCATCACATGATAAATATATACTGATATAGCATATCCTATAGTTGACTGAAAGTCCCCTTATTCTAAATATCCCTCGATTGTCAGTTTACATGTATTTACAGTATTTGAAATTTAAAAAACGGTTATGCAACCCGAAATGCAATGCTGCATTGCAGGAAAGGCTCTTTTTAGAAGGTCACTGAATTTTTTTTCAAATTTGTTTAATTTTGTGTAAATAAACGGGACATTTTTAAAATTATAAATATTATTTGAAGCAAAACTGCGTAATTTATTTGCATGCTGGGCATTCTTTTGGATCAGCTAAATTCAATAAAGTTATGAAACCATGCAATGTAATGTAATGAATACCATGCAATTACATATTACATATAAAATAAAATTTAAACTGGTAATTATCCTGTGGCCGAATTAATGTAGGCCTACACAAAATTGAATTGAAGAAACTATTTGAAAAAAATATATTTTATTGTGCAATATTGTATTTTGTAACTGATCACGACAAGGGTCATTTACTTGAATCACTAAAGGGGGAGGGAAGAAAGCTGGTTTTCAGTTGGTGATTGTGTCGTAGAATTGTCACAGGGAACTGTCACACCAGGTCAAAAAACGCGCGCATTGAAATAACCTTGCTACTTTTTGTGTCACCTGATAAATCCAATAACTCCTAATTGTGCACCTTTAATTTATGCAACATGCATGAAGCGCCTCTTGTGGCGATTTCGATTGTGGCAAAAAAGCTTAGTTGCCCAGTTATAATTTTAATCCTTGATTTAGTAAGCGATTGATTAAGAAGAGCGCGGGTGGTTATGGAGAAGGGTTATAATCTTGGCTATGATACTATTTGTATAACCTTGCGTCGAAATATTGTTTAAAACGTTTGGAACTTCAAGCATAACATGGGGTGAGTATGAATACCTTGGTTTTCAAAGGTTGGGTGTTGCCCAAGAAATTTAAATTGGAACCACTTGTTGACTGACCTCTAAAAGTTCGTCCGCCATCAATTTAGAATGTAGTTTGTAAGCCTATCACGCCAAGTTTAGTAAATTATCTTTTTCAGAGTTCCAGGGAGCCTTTTGGCTGCTGCGTTTGTTTTACTTGTACTGCATTACAGTTCTGCTTGTAATGAAGCACTTTGTGCAAGCGTTGTCAGCAAATGCATGCTGACGCAGTCCTGTAAATGCGAGTTGAAGAAGGGAAACTGCACCTGTTGCAAAGATTGTTTTAATTGTTTAGATAAACTGTACATGGAATGCTGCTCGTGTGTAGGTAAGCGTTAAACTGCAATATTTCGTTTAAATGTATATATATATTTATGTACGTGTATGTTGTAAAGGGTACTTATGAAATGAGTAAAAGTTACGTGTTGCATGGCTTTTAATTTGGGTATTTTATTCTTTTAGAAATGTGTCCGAAGCCAAACAACACAGAGAGCCAACTGAATAAAAAGAGTCACGTCGAAGACTTGCTCGATTCAATTCCAGACTTGTTTGCGGCCTTAACTGACTCTTGTGATCTTCTTAATCGCTGGACACCCATCACGTATCCAGCACATAAAGGAGTTTCCTTTTTTAAGGATTTTCAATATTCGACTGGTAATTGTGCCAGTTGAATCTTGTTGATATCGCTGTGCAATGCCTTAACAAGTAACTTGTTAGAATAGTTTGTGAGACTAAATAGTTATGTACTAATGAGAAGAGGGAACAAAGTAAATTAGCTATTGACCTTTATTTTGCAATGTTTAGTTAAAAAATTGAAGTACATTTTCTCAGTTTGTAGACCGAACTGCAGGGAAAATATCGATAGAAAGCCTGGGTTCCTTAATCATCTGTTAGATTTTTAGACAATTGGGGAAATGTGATATATTTATAAATACTCGCTCTTTATTTTACCACTGAATCGGACCATTATTTTATCAGCTTTATTTCGTTTTCCAATGGAGAATGGGACTTATGTGGATTTAAATTGAGTAGATAAATATCACAAAAATGATAAGAAAGCAGTGGTGCACCTATAACCAACTGACGTCGTAGGCAAAAATTTTGAAAAATTGGGTTACAAATGCAGTATTTAATTTAATACAAAAATTCTTAGAAATTTCCTATTTAAAAAGAACTTCGTGGGCGAAAATCTGGCAAATTTGGGTTTCAAATCTGAGTTTAGCCTCAAGATTTAATAAATATTTGCCATTATTAATAGAAACACTGTAGGCGAAAACAAGGCCATTTAAGCAAGATTTGTGTCTGGAGGCACACTGTGCCCTGGTGCCCACTCCCTGGGTGTGCCTCTGTAAAAAAGCTGCAATGTTATGACCATTTTCTGAATAGGTTATTTCAATGAATCTTATTGCGATCAATATATTGTATATTACTTTGTTCTACAACGTTTAATAATCCAAGGGTTGAAGCACTTCAAAAGCTTCATTACTAAATCGATAATTTTTTTTATCAGGGACTGCATCAAGAGATGAGATGGGACGGATCAAGGAAGAAGAATTTCCTGATGTAAATTGCACGGTGGCATTCATGAGTCAGTGCATGTCCTGGGAGAAGTGCAAGCGGTCATGTGGATCAATGGGTGCTGTAAGTTACCGATGGTTTCATGATGGTTGCTGTGAATGCATAGGAAAGAACTGTTTGAATTATGGAATCAATGAAAGCAGGCAAGTTTATTTTTCACAACCTAGTTGGCTTGACAGGTTTTGATATTTTGTACTGAAGCTATCCCATTGTTTCAGGTGCATGAGATGTCCAGTGAACAAAGAAAGTACCTTTAAGCCTTCGGAAGGTAATGCAGGAGAAAATTTGGTCAAAGGTCATTGCGAAACTGTCACCCCGAAACTAATTGCCACAGCCACCTCTGAGGAATATTCAGAAATGAAACATCTGTGACCAGAAGGAGTTTGATGTCGTCCTTTTACAAAGGCTGCTTAACATTTACAATAGGTGGGCTAGTAATACTCCATTATTCCGAATCTTGTTAAACTAATGCTTTTTTTTTTGTCGATTTTTAAAGTTGGTAAAATATTTTAAATATATATTTTCTATCATTTTTCTTTGTGATTTCATTATTTTTGCCTTCTGATTAGTGTAATCCTTTCCTTTATATTTAAACAATGAAAAGAAAATAAGTTTAAGGTAAAGGCCTAGACATTCTTGCATTATACATTTAAATCTATTTTTAATCTGAACATTAGAACCATACAAAAAATTTTCAATCTTTCTTTCTGAAAATTATTAGTATGAAGTCATTTCTGAAAAACTGTACACTTGTGTGGAAATAGAAAAACTGTTTATTGGCACAGTTTAGATCTTTTAGAGATCCCAGTTAAGAATCTCTAAATTAAGTACAAATAAAACTCGCATAAAGAATTTACTTTACAAAAACAAAAACTGATATCAAGGGCTTTTACCCACCTGGGGTGCCCCAAAAACCGTTTTTCAAACTGACAATGCTGAAACAAGTGCAGGCCCAAAAGTTAACAAAGAACCTAGCTAAGGCTCGATTTGATACGGGTATGTACCCCTGTTTGTTGCATAATCATTAGCCGAAGGCGTCCAAATGGTAGGCCCTGGAGGTCCATCAATTGCAAACGAAAGATAGCCAGCAGGAAGATGACTGTTGCTGTGCTTCGTACAGTCCCAGTGCCCAACTATCGAATCGTTCTGATTAAAAGAAGTAAAAATGGTTATTCAATTCATAAGCTTAATAGAGAAAAAAAGCATTCTTACTGGAGCAAAGGAGACGTTCCTGTTGTTTTTGTCTTCCACTGGTGGCGTCAACACAACTGGGATGTTGTTCTTTTCATTGCTTTGTCTAGATGAAAATAATGAACAATGAACTCGCTTGTATATTTGGCCAACCTATTATGCGCTGCCCATGTGATCTGCATATGTAAGCGATTGAAGTAAGTATATTTTCAGATAATTCATTTGAAATGGTTTTGTGCAAGTGGCAAGTACACGTATCTCATAGGCAAGAAAGAAGGTCAAAAGATAAGTTTTCCAATTGCTCGCATGAATAATGCATGATACTGTCTTATGCATAGTGGTGTTCCAATCGATAAGAATAAAAACAACTTATCACAAAATCAAAACGTGCTTAAAGCAAGGACGTCAGCTGGAGTGGTGCAACTATTCCCAGCGTGAGGACACTCTTCCAATTTGGAAGGTGGGAAGGTTATCCACAATTCAAAATATTGTAATACTTAAAATTAAATTTACAGATAAAAACAGTGGATGACAATCAAATTACCTATTGGCAGATGCCACTAACTCGGATCGGTTCAAAGATGGCCCGATGGAGAACGCTCTCTCGGTCACATTGATTGCATCAGCTTTGCCACCGGGAGAAACGTTTCCAGGAACACCAGAGGAAGCTGCCGTCTTGAGAGGCTGTGGGGAGAGCGAAAGGAGCCTCTGGTTGTTGGCAGATTTCAGCGTATCCAGGTAGGTTGCCGATCGGTGAGTGCATGACCAGCCGTCCAACTTTTTCAGTTCTTTGCGCTTGTATGTGGGAGAAGCTGCAACAGTGAGTAGGCCCGCATCAGTGGCTCCTTGCCCCTGAAAGGAACTTGTTGAAGAGGACCAGCCCCAACAGCCTGCTGCGTTTTTGGGGTGCTCTTGCAATGGGGCTTGTGAGCGGATGGATGGGGGAGACCGGTCTGGTGGAAGGACGGATGGCATCATAAGGTTTAGCACATTCGTGGATGAAGTTGGGGTCAAGGAGCCGTGATCGCGTTTAATGTTGCCACATGATAACAAATCAATGACATCATCCAGCTCTTCCTTGCTTATCAAACTCCCTTTACGCTTGCAGTTTCCAGTCCCACGAATAGCTAAAATTGGTGTTACGTTAAAATGGATTACTTGAGAGATTAAGAAATACTATTTGTGGCCACTGAGAACTGCAATGTTATGAAGTGAATTCACTTTCCAAATAAATTACGTCGACTTTCTAATCGCTTTATAATAAAAGGTCAACTCGGCTTACCCCTTCCAAATCCTGCAATGTACTGCGAGCTTTTTGATCCAGTTCGTTGCTGCATTTCCTTAGTAAAGCCCTCTTCCAAAGCTGCATCTCCTCCTGGAACAGACCACCTTCTTCCAAGAGCACAGTTTAGCGGTGGAGGTGAGGACGTATGCAGACTTCCTCCATACGATGAACGTCGCCCAAGAAAATAGCTTGATGGAGGCGGTTCGTCGGCCACATCATCGTCATCATCATTATCGTCACTATTCTCATGGTGCACGAGGTGATGCTCTGCAGTCCCATTATCAGTAAAGTTCTGTGAAGTCAGGTGGTCCAATGAGGATGATGACGAGTGCATGGGAAAGTTGACGCTACTTTTATGGTCATTCAACTCGTCCATCGATAATGTAGAAAAACTGTTAATTTGGCTGCTGAGTAATTCGGCGAATGTCTGATAATTTATCAGTGAGAATTGACACTGAAGTTGCATAATTGCTATCAAACAAGAGCTCAGTAGCTAGAAATGAGACAAGGAAAGAGAAGCAATCATTATTGGATAAAACGCAGCGAAGGTTTATGCGCCACCCTTAAATATAGCTTGACAATTAATGCTCTACAAAACAATCGTCACTTTAATGTAAGCGCTCTAGTTCAAAATATGACTTGTCTTAGTGATTACACGTGCAATAGAAGCTTCTAATTAAGAAGGAAGTAACACCTTAAAACGGATGCAGAAAAGGATGCCAAGTACAGAATAATCTGGATAGACAGATTTTGAGGTTGGCATATGTTGCTACAGGAAAATTCTAACAGAGTTCATTGAAATTTATGTAGGTCAACAGCTAAACGTCAGGTTTTGAAATAATGGAAAGAGAATACATCACCTGATAATGAATATCAAAATACTATAGGGACCTACACTTTATATCGAAAATTCTCAAATATTTGAAGACTAAATTCTGGCTTATTTCTCTAATTATTTAATTATAAAAATCTGCAATGCCTAATTTTAATTTTCAAAAATGTTATTAAACCAACAAATTCGATAACAATTTTACTTAGTTTCTCTGCAATAGAAAACTATCATATGTAACGAATCAGTTGTTAAAGATATAGCACTAACCTTGGAAAGATCCGACGGTTTTAAGGCTTTGGCGTGATCCTCTCCAGCCTTCTGTTTAATAAGCCAATTCTTGAGAGACTGTATTGTTTGCGCCCGTAACGTCCACACAAGTTGTTGGGTCAGTTTGTTGACTTCTTCCCAAACGGCCCACATTTTTTGAGCAGCCTCTTTCTCCTGAGCAGGCAGGAATGATCCAATGGCAGAAGGGCTCACAAACGTTCTCATTAGCTGCGCCCCAGCTCCGCATAATCCGGTCAATGCCTGATTATAAACGTAAAACAATGCGATGAGCTCAGCTGACCACAGCGAAACCTATTCATATTGCAGATCAGGTGGCATCATTCCAATCGTGAATTACTAACTTGTAAATAATCAGTGCAGTAGGTAATTAAGCTGGTCACTGCACCCACAATTTGCTGGTGACCCAAATCCCATTCGTGCAAATCCGAAGGCATTCCTGGCATTGGCGATGACATTGCAGGGTATTTGGAAGATTAATTGTATTGTATGCCTTGCAGATCACTAGCACGTATGAGCGAAGCCCGCTTGCTGGGTACGAATGAGAACCACTTGCTCAGCAGTTGCTAACCTCAGTCGAAAATACAAACGCAGGCTTAATCCCAATCAGGAGAGGTAAGGTGGTTTCATCCAGATCTTTCTGACAACTTTGTGCAAAGATAGAGCTATCGCATTGATGCCCAAACAAATAGTGCATGTTGAGATCTGGAAAAATGGAAAAACCCCCAATGGGATTTCGAACCGCTTGTGGACAACGACGCATGCATTCTTTCCAACCAGTCGATAATTAATAGAAACTATAAATCAACGCGTTATACTTAATTAGTGATAAGATAGACATAGCCTGGGACGACGGTCACCGCATTGATTGAACCAAGTCCAAGTTTGCCACAAAAAATCGTACTGCCTCAAAATGGCAATAGACAAATCGGCTGGGTGACCTTAAACGCTCAAAAAGGAACAAGTACTATATTGCGAAAATAATATTTTTCACAAATTTCAGTCACGATCTAGGAAAAGTAGGGCAACTATCACGTGTTCATTCATTCAAACAACCACTCCTTATTCATACACAAGGAATCAGATTTCACACGCCTCAACCCACTTTGATTTTCAGAACATTATCAATTTAAAAATCCGCAAATAATCTTATAAGTTTCAAATTTGATACAAGTACATGCAGTTATACTCGTTTATTTTTATCGAGTGATTGAACATAATCGTCTCACAAGTGTTATCAGACTTGTTCGCTGTTTAATGATAAAACCAGGTTTTGAGTGGCATCGATAAGGGGAGTGACGAAAACTGAAAATGTGAAATTCTCCCAGAATAGTGTACATAAAAAACAAGGTTGGTCAATTTACAGTTAAATGGCCTACGGGCGGGGATCGACTTGCACCGCCTGAGGTGACAGGAAAAGGGTGCCGTAATGTATAACGACGAGCAAGGGTCAATTTCAATCTAATTATTTCGAAATCTTGGCTTAATCAGTACTGGAGGCCATCATGACTGGAACAGCCCACCACTGTTCCTGTACAAGCGCATTTTTTTGGAAAACGGAAACTGATCCATGAAATGACCTATGCTCTAGAAAGAAAGAAAAAAACAGCAAATATTTTTACACTTACCGTTCTAAAGGGAGTGATATTGCACAAGCCCAAAAAATCCTTACGACCTCCAACGACGTCTTCAAATGTAAATCATGCTGACACAAGGACTTTTTTTAATTGCTCGCTTTGGTAAATGAAACGTTAATATTTCTCTGAAGGTTATAGACTAGAATTAATTGACTTGTTCTGGCTTGTGACTAGGTCAACGTTCACTCCACGGATAGCGCTGAAATCACATCGCGAGCGCCACCTGGTCGCTACTAGGTAAGATAATGCGAATTCGTTTAAACAATTGAGTGGCTTTTTTA
>JAQIXS010004970.1:0-13699 GCA_034700785.1 Rossiulus vilnensis
CTGATTGTCCTAAAACTTTTGCCATGCCGTTTTTATTTAATTGGATTAATTTGCATATTTCTTCACTTGACCAAACTCCATAATTAGGAATGTTTCACTCATTTGGTCTGAGGCTATAGCATTTCATTCACTAAAGTTATAAGGAATAATTGGATCGTCCTAAAACGTTTGTCAGCCACTGTATTTAACGACCATGGACCAATGATATTCCGAATTTAGAACCCTTCACTCACCGTACCAAGCATTTATCAATAAATTTTAGTTAACTTAAAGGATCTGCTAAACTAGTTCGTAAGGGACCGCATAAGATCGTTCCTTTTTTTTTTTGGATCAAAACCAGATTAGTACATCCATCTAATTTTATTTTCCTTAATGTTTCAAGTTCTAAAATTCGATATAAGTTTCGCATGCATGTTGCTTCGTTATTAATCGCCGTTTCATCCAACTTTGAGTGAGATGTCAGAACCGAATTAAATCCAGCCAAACGAAAAGATGAGGGAGAGCAGTGGTCGAAAGCAGCACTCAGTTTGATTGCGCATTCAGCAAATTTTCCCTCTGGACTTTCCAAAAATAAGCCATGTTTGTGATCTGGAGGCTGTTCTGGGCACACGGCATCCATGATAAATGACGGACCCTCTTAGCGTAATTACCCTTCAAGCAGATTTTTCCCGTACGATGCAATCAGGAGAAAGAAGAAAAAAAAAAGTAAATGGGGATCTCTGATGTCCATTCAGCAGGACCGACCAGCATCGAGTGGACAAATGCTCAACCATTGATTTTCCACTTCCGCCCTGCCTTCCGAGAGCACTTCAACAAGTGGCTTCTGCTTTTGTTAATGAACCCCGGGTCTTGACATCAATCCGCAGCTTCTTTTTTACATTCACATTTAGGGCACAAATGTGAGTGAAGAAAACGTTTACGTTCAGCCAAGAACTGTTTGCATTTATTAATGCAATATGTCTTTCTTATAAGATCGGTCTGAATAATCGCATCGTCAATGACACGATAAGTACGATCTGTTCACAATAATAGGAGTTGAGTCATACTGATAAGTGAGAACTATCCGTTGACATGACAATAAAATGACACCAACTGCTTTTGAGTAAACGTCTTACAAACCCAGCAGACTTCGTAATTTATTCCCATTTGAAAGCAGAACTGAATTAATGAAACAGGATTCCCAGGTTTGAATATACATGTAAATCGTTGAATATAATTTTTTTATCAGCCAACTAGGATAATCAACGTCATGTTTTAAGGTCTACTACATAGGGGTCATAAAAAATAAAAATAAAAAAAATTAATGTTTCTTTCAATTAATGTAATGTCGTAGAAAAACTTATCAGAAGGTATTGATTTTGGCCAATGTTTATCTTAGAAAAATTGTTAAGGAATATCAAGCTCGTGTTAATTGAACACTGCAGGTAAAACAAAAAACTAAAACCGAAATTACAAATCGTACATACATATATACATACATAATACAACGCAAAATGCAAACATTTTGAAAACAAATATCACAAATCACGTTTTGGTAATAAACCTCTGTACAAAATTTGCATACAAATATTAACTAAAAGAATGCCGTGGGCGAAAAATGAATTAAAAATTATGGACGCTTGCCATATAATGTCGTAAATAATTCAAAACTTGTGAAATCCCCTGACTTTTTTAACTATTTTCCAAATTCCCCTGACTTTCCCAGGTTTTCCAGGTTCTGTGGGAACCCTGATGATTTGCAAATTTGGGTTTCAAGTTGGGGATTTTACCTCAACCTTTTAGAAATATTTGCCGTTATTAAAAGAAACGCTTTAAGCAAAAATTTTGAAAACTGTTTCAGAAATCATAGTGAAATCAGGCCATTTAAGCAAGAAAATTTCATTTATCTAGTATGAAATCATGAATTGCTTTTTGCCGTATGAGGGGTGGGGGAACGCCCCGGTGCCCCCCTCCTTGAGTTAACAACCCATTATTTTAATAATTCGACCATTACAGAACCGGCATATTCAAGTGTCATCATGGCAAAATGCATTCCTACCGTGACACTGCAGAAAACTTTCAAAAACGCTAGTATGGCATGTTATTTCAAAGCAACTATTATCAATGAAAATAAAGTGTCTTCGAATAAAAACATGCATTAACTAAATTGCACTTGAACGTCAGGGGGCCCTTAAAACCTCTGAGATCTCTTGGCGGTGATGAATAGCGGATGCTCTTTCCAACACGTTTCTTTGACTGGCAAAAATACATTTTTATTAAATTAGAGACTGACTTTTACAGATGTTAACGATAAGTAGTCGTCAATGACGAAGAGCGCCTGCCAATTAAGAGTCCCTGCAGCTCATTTCCACATCCAAATGCGATTTCGTTAATTAACGTTGAAATGGTTGGACAAATTTCGTCTTATTCGTTACGTGTCATTTGCGTGCTCCTCGCCAATTTCCTGTTCAAAAAATGCAAAATTTGCGTGAGGTTTTCGCACGTCCATGTATAAACCGACTAAACAAGGATGCCGTTTGAAATGTCAAAGGATCTGGCAAGTTTAGGGTAACATGGTAGGAAATCACATCGACGTTGTCATCAACACGTGAACAAACAATGTCACAACCCTCCTCTATTAATTGGGATTAACACTCGGCACACACGGATCGATTTCCATACCCAGTTTTACAGTTTTAATGCCAGCCCAAACGCAGTCGCCGTTATTTAATTATAGGCATCCATCTTGCCAACCCATTAGATTAAAATCTGACACAATACGCTAATGGCCGCAGTGACGTCATAAACAGTGTTTAACAAGCAGTTCGTGAATAATTTAGCGAAAAGGGTAAAGCACCAGTTTAACCCCACTGAAGCCGTTAAAGAGGGTTTATTGCCCATTTAGGCACTGGGGACACACAAAAAACCAATGATCATTTTCGACAGAATGTTTCGTTATGTGATGACATCCTTTTCAGAGATGTCAAAAGACTCATTAAAAGAGAGCACGTGATGATTATGCACTCACACCTCGCTTTACGGCCTAGATGGGCTCCTGGAAAGTTGCGAAATACCATATAACGAAACATGTTTTTACATATAAATTACATGGGATACGTTCAAAGTCTCAACAACAACAAAAACTAGACAATCACTTGAAGTTGCTTTCAACTGCAAGTTAATTTCAAATTAATATTCCATCACAAGTTTCAAAAAAGCAAAACGAAACTGAAAAATAAAAACATTTATAATAAAAAAAATTGAATATTCTTGAGGATTCGCATGACACAATTGCTATCACTGGCCTTAGCTGAAGTTAGCTCTCAAATGGCAAATTAATTTTAACCCAGTATAAAAAATTTTAATTTTGAGTTGCTCATCCCTATGGAACAGAATGTTCAGTGCTACACCCTTAAAAGGTGTGAAAAAAAGGATGACCATTGAGAATTCAATGTAAAAATCTGAAATACATGTATGCAAAATGTTTGAGCCAATAAAAACTAACATGAGCTAAACTTTATCCCTACATTTCTGAATGTCAGATTTCAGTGACTAATTACATTTTTTTTTAAACGTTAATTCCCACATCAGAGCTGGTGTAAGAGGATGGGATTAGTTTGGCGTCATATCCATATTAAGCTAGCACATCTCGTCAAGGTGACCTAGCCATTCGATGCACGGCCGCCCATTAACCTCATTTGCATAATCGCTTTAATCCCAATTAAAAGTACGCTAAAACTGCTATAATTAAACGTGACAGAGTAGAAACGTTAGTGTCGCAGGATTAGCACGCCCTAAGAGTAGCAGGGTTTCAGACCCGTGGGTTGGCAGGTACGGCATGTTATCTTCCGGTTACTGGACATTGACAGATGGTCACTCACAGCTGAGAGCAGAATAGGTGTCTCAAGAGGCCAAGCAGGCCTCATTTATCATATCTCTGAACCGAGCAAGGCTCAGATCCTTCCCACACATCCATGAATAGTCATGTGTGTCTAAATTGACTAAACTTCAGAGAGAACGTTCCTTACAGTTTGGTAGTTTTAGACTTAATAAACTTAACATGCATGCATTAAAATTCACTAATCCCACTTGATCTTTGCCAGAGACAGGAATGTAATCTTTACTCAAAGATTTCCATATTAAATAAAGCGAAAATAAAAAATTGGCATATTTTTTGGGGGTAATTCGACATTATAATAAATAAGATTTTTAAGATTGAACAAACGGAAAGTTTCAAAAACTTTATTATTATTGCTAAATTTATTTTTGTTCTTGATGAATTGTTCTTTCCCAACAGTCTACGCTATTTTTTACAATCCATTTTATGCATAAAAAAACTTTAATTTTTAATTTCAATTTTTAATTTAGCTTTCACAATGATTTTACAGCATTTAACCGTTTACGAAGATCACGAGTTTTTTTTTCAAATTTATTCAATTTTATGTAAATAAACGGGATATTTTGAAATGATAAAAAATAATTGAGACCCCAGTGGATGATTCGTTTTACAGTCATGAAAACAAATTTAGCAATTTTAATAAGTACTTCAAGCAAGAAATCAGAACCCCCACCGAAATTATTTTTTCAACTTCCCTAAATGAAACGGAAACAAAGTTTTCCAATTACAAATATTTTATTTATTGAATCAAAAGTTTAACGCATGCTATGGAAAATAGGGGAATTACCTTTTATTGCATAAGTGTGACTGGATACGTCCTCTTTTGAGCAGTATCATAAACATTTAATTATTTGAGATCAAGGCAATTTAAGGCTGGTATTGTTCTCATGAAAATTTATCAGGCAGGGAAAAGAAATCAATCAAAATCAATGAAATCAACGATGGGTGAAGCCTGGAGGCAAGTGCTATACCCATCCCCAATAAATAACAGAATTAAAACCTGGACACCGCGTCCCCGTGAACTGAAACCGATCATGATAGTTTGGGGGAAAATACTGAACATATTGTATAAAATGAGGAAAACAAGACATCACCTAGCGGCATAACGCATTGTAAATATTATTATGAAGAGCAACTATTAGTTTCAGGCCATGTCTAGAAATGGCCAAACATCCGAGCATATTAAGATAATATTTATTCTGCGCAAAAAAATCAAGACTCTACTCGAGTGCAGAAGTTGTATTTTGGATAAATACGAACAATCTCAAATTAAACCGTGCAGGAAAAAAACGCAAGAAAAGTCACTTTCAGCGAAATAGCAGAAGAGCATTTCTGATACATCAATTCCCCAAATGTTTATAATTTAGGTACGGAGCTGTGTTAATCTTTGAAAAAATGCATTATGCACACCTGCGAGCAGAGAAACACGTCCACCTAAAGGTATTACAAAAATGCATGCATTTTCTTCAGCATTTGTCCAATTTGAAATCGGAATAGCTCGTTTTGTGAACAATTTAAAGCACTTTCAAATGCACCTAAATTGACTGAAATTCCTATCGAATTTAGAATGCGAATATCCTGCAAATTCAATGCCATAAATTCACACCTGTTGAACAGCAAATGTATCTTGCTTCAAATACAGTAAGCAAAACATTATCATTGCAACTATTTAAATCTCAGGGCATCATTATTCCCTGCGGAAACACTTTTACAGTGACAGGGGTGAAGGTTTACTGTTGTTTTAAGGCTTTTCACCTGAGCAGTAAACTGTTCACAAAACTACCTGTTCCGATTTTATTTTGGATATCTTCATGCAGAACAAAACATTTTAATACCTTTTGGTGGACCAGATTTTTTTAAAATAAAGTGTAACACGAAGTTGGAATTTTCATTCATGAACGCTAGGTATCTTTGCGTTTGTAATAAAACATGTTCAGAGTTCACATGCATATTGCACCAAATGTTACGTCCTTAAAAGTGACAGCATCCGAAGGACGACACTCTGGGGAGATTACTATCAGTAAACCTATTGATTTAGTAGGTTTCCCCATAATCTAGCACGAGTATTATTGCTGGTGTAACCTCTGGGCATTTGCTTGTCTGAATTGCATTGGCAGTGAGCATTATCCCGACCAACCGAACATCAGGACTTCTACTTATTTCAGGGCATCAGCAGTGATTACAGCAAACATCATTGGGAGCTATCTGCTCCAAAGCCTCCATTTCTTCAATTTCACAATGATTTCAATAGCATTTACCCCAGGCGTTTTCTTCCTTATCGCCAGCAGAAATCCAGAGCCCATCACATTGATTGCATACCACGCTGAGATGAACGCAGACTGCATTGTTAAGTCCAATGCCTTATGTATTGCCATCTAAAAGTCCAATTCAATCAACGACCCAGGGCATGTCCCAGGCCCCATCTTTTTCCAGGTTTACAAATTTTCCATAGCAATTTGGCGGAAGTAGTCTGGGCTCAGAAAACCATCGTCCCGAAGTTCAATTATGTGTCGCCAGAGCAGAGAATCCTTATTTGCATGCCAAAGAGGTAATAAAATCAAGTGGCGAATGGGTATCAATCTAACCCGTGATGGAAACCGACTCCCGTGAATTTTAAACGCAATAAATTTTGCTTTTTTTTCATTCATCGACGAATTGCAGCCAAAGGGATTTTCTGGTCTGCTTCACTCTCTCCTTCAAGATGGTTTCCCTGAAGAGCAATCAATGACACATTGTCAATACATGTAAGGGGAAAATTCGATAATTTTGATGAGTGTTTAAGTCAACTGCGCATGCACACAATTCGTTAAACTAATGAAGCTGCGTGTTCAAATTACAATAAATTTAACTGCATTAGTCTATTTGTGTTTGTTTGTTTTTTGGAAGGGAAAGAAAAGAAAAAAGTTAGTTCCAGTTCAGCATCAATTGAACATGAAGTTACAATGAAGCAGCCCTGATGTTATTAACTTATGTACTTATAACAATGTGTAAAAATACAAAAAATAAAATAAAAGAATGGATTCTCATCCCGTACTTTGTAGGAGTTAATACTATCAAAAAACACAATAAAAGCAGCGAAGATTACGTGATTAATGAATTTCATCAGTCTCGTTCAATCACTGTCAACTTCGAAAACGTAGTAAGTCATTTTAGTACATTGTACAATATCACATGAATAAAGGTGTGGGGATTAATTTCTTTGCTGCCATTAATTCTTTGAAAAATACTTTGTAAAAGCTGTCACCCAGTGCTAATACAGAAGAATAAAAAAATAATGATAAAAAAACGACTGAGGTAAGATAATAACAGGAAATTTATACTGCTTCCTTACCTGCTAAAATTATTCATTTACACGTAACTGAGTCAAGAGAAATACGTTTTGGTAGCTAACCTTGCAGCCAAAAATGTACACTTTGCTTTTCGTTATCCAATACAGTGTATATACATGTTTGTGGGATTTAGTACCATACCTTTACTCTCTTTATTTTAGAAGTAAAAACGGCAATGGAAAACATAATAACACTTGTCTTCTAAATTTGCAAAAAACTAGTCCTTATCATGTCAAGGTGAATTTTGGTAAAATATACTGTCGAAATGACGTGTAATATTACAAATTGTCATTACATAATGTTGCGAATATAGTCTGTTGAAAAGTAGAATATACTGAGCGAAAACCAATCAGAGATATTCAGCTTATAGATTATACATTACAGCATAAAGAAAGCCACACCGATGCCCAACGGATGGAAAATGAGTACTGGGACAGGAAAGATTAATCGCAAAACAGGCTCTTGCGTTCTATAGGTCCATTTGAATCACCAGTCTCCTCTAATTTTGAGCAGACTATACCAGTGATATTACGTGCATTTATAAAAACAAATAAACCACCAAACTGGACAGATTTTAACTTAAATTTCAAATCGTATCACAACCTTAAGTTCGAGTTAAACTCACAATTTTCATAATTGTTTAATTTATCAATTCCCCAAATAACATCAAAACGCTACCATATTTGCATCAATAAATTAATCTTAATGAAAACCCATTCAATATATGCTTCGATTTCACAATTTCACACCAAATCCAATACAGCACGTTGACGAAAAATAACTCTAGTTTCACACAAACCGCGACATAACATAATTTCGTTCTATTGACCCTTGAACCGAGTTATCTGTGATGGTGTTAGTAATTAGCTCAAAAATATACATCTGGCAGAACTAATTTGCTTCAAATGTGATCATTGCAAAAATTTTATGACTCAGCTGACAGATTTAATTTCAATTAAAACGTGGTAATTAAAGAACTCAGCAAGTGAGTTTCATGCCATAAGCCATCAAATTCCATTTTGCTCCCTTTTAATTGCAGATTAAGAGTGAGATCGGAAATTTCATTACTAATTAAAACTGCAGAATCATCTAGTGATATGCCCTAATCGACAAGTAAACAGGCGTGCTTTCGGATAATACCCAAAATGATGCTCTTGGAGGAAACAATGAATAGAAAGTGGAATAGATTACAGTTTCGCGCAAATGGTCAGTGCAATGGCCATTAAAGTTGAAGCTGGTCTTCATCATCGACTTGGTTAAAACCCCATTAATACTCGGAGCTAATTGCTTCAAGGATGATAAAGATCCCAATAAAGTTTAACGGGCTTTCCCCGAGAAGGATCAACTCTTTTGCCATTACAGAATTAAGCAGTACAACCGAACTGCTTGCTCTCCATCTTAAGTACTCCACATGTAATGCAAAAATGCAAAAGCGTGTGTAAAATAGTAATAATTTGGTAGCCAATTATGAAACTTAACGGATTCACTTAATTGCTGTGAGAGAGCTAATCGAAATTTTAAAAAAATCAGCAAAGTGGATTTTTTCACGACCTCAAATATGTTCGCAAGTCAAAACCGGGCAGAAATTGAACTTTTTTAATAATTCCCGAAACCATGTTTAAGTAATAAACATGTGGGGAATTTTTATTTGATTTAATAACTGTCACCCATAGACCGATTTTAATCCAACTAAAATTTAACTATATGGCTTCAATTAATTAACACCTGACATTTCCCAATTAATAAGGATGTCTCACAACCAAAAGTGTGTTAATTGCATTTGCACATTAAAGTCATCATCATGGTTTGCTTCACTTTTACAAGTGAAAATGTACGTTACATTTCAACTCATACCATCAAGCAAATCCAGTATTTTAAGGAAAAACTACATAATAAGTGTTCCAGACGTCAGATGCAGATAACCGTTACAAATGATCTCGACAGGAGAACAACTAGTCACTTCAAAACTAGAATATACCGAGCCAAATCCAATCGGAGATATTCAGCTTATAGATTATGCCTTCCAGCATAGAGAAAGCAAGACGATGCCCAAAAGATGAAAAATGATTGTTGGGACAGGAAAGATTAATCGCATAACAGGCTCTTGAATTCTATTGGTCCATTTGGATTTCCTTCCGAACACTTTCCTTAGAATGCACTTAGTCGTGCATCATAATTTGCTACTCAGCTATTTTACAAAATAATGAGAAAAAAGTATTTGTCCTACCTCCTGGACGGGTCGGCATTTCTCGCACTGGCACAACGGATGACACAAATCTTGAGGTAAATCGCACTGGTCAACATCAGCCAAGTCTTCATTAGGTAAGCCCAAATAAAAACACGCCTAGAAAATGGAAAACCAATTACGAAATCTAAATAAGCCATCATAAACTCGAAACTCTTGAATATTTGCTTTGTTTAAGTATTTAATTTCTTGGAAATAATGTTGTTATTACATGCATGTGACGTTTTTCTGTAGTGTGATAAACTATGGGGTTATCTACATTTTTTTTCCATTCACTACATATTCACAATAACTGAAGAATCTGTTACACTAACTTACCAACTTCAGGTCATTGTGGGCAACTGCTTTCATTAGTTTTTCGGCTCTTTTGTTCTGTTCGGAACTGAAATATTTGGATGTTTTCTCATGGTGGAATTCGATAGATGCTTGCGAATCGAAATTTACAGTAGGCTGAGAACTCGAAACATCGTCCGAAACCTAAGAATATTAGAAATCCGTCGTTAGAGTGGTCAAAGATTAGCACAGTTTTTATTTTGTCAAAAATGCACCATTTAAATAGCCACAAATGCTGACCTGGTCTGTTGGTGATTTGGTCACGTTTGACATTTTCCTAGGTCGATGCATAAGAGCTGCAGGTTTTAGGTTCACCCTTTTCAATGACTTGACAATTTCGTTATTATGCGCACAGTCTATCGCAGTTTGTCGATTCTTGTTCAGAATTCCCACAGCCGCGTTGAACTGACGGAGAAGCTCGACGATTCCATCTAATTGAAAAAATACAAACCCATAATTTTCAATAAATGGGAAAATGACAGAAATTCATGAAACTTTATAAAAATTTTTTTAATAAAATGAAACTAAATGAAAACGTTGTGCTTACCATAACCCCATTTTGAAGCCAAATGAAGAGCTGTGTCCCCTGCATGATTTGTAGCGTTCACGTCTAATTGGTGTATTTCATGTTCGTTACAATAAAGCAGCGTTTTCACACACTGTAATTAAAAGAAGTGAGCATCTGTTGAGGATTTAAAATTTCGCATTGGTTGGTGGAGGTGCATTTGGGGGAGTCATGAGTTTGCAATACCGAAAAAAGCCATGAAATGTTGCCTTTGATCATTTGGATTATTCCACACTACATTAAAATTTACACTTATAAAGTAAAATCCAACTTACGTTGATATGACCATTGTTTGCTGTGCAGTGCAGTGGAGCATTGCCCTGATTATCTGCTGCATTTAAATCGGCACCTTTATCGATCAATAAGAGCTGAAATAAAATCATGGAATAAAGTAAGAATGAAGGAAAATTAAAGTAGAATCTGCTATATAAGTCAATATTGTTTAAATCCATCAGTAGAAATATACTGGGAAAACGGGAAAAATTAAAAATAGAAATGGCCAAATAAATTTAACGTACATGTAAATCACTTTCATTTATGCTTTTAAAGATGTTGCATCAATTGCTTAATAATAACTTTATCACAACAACTCAAGTTTCTGAAAGTTTAGATTCAAAACCGATTAAAGTCAAGTTTTCATGATTTGTTTTCATCTTTACACATTTTGAAAAACAACAGTTCCACACATATTCGAAATAACAAGATGAAATTTCTCACTTCAATATTTTGATGGCCCTTACAGCAAGCAATGTGTAGAGGAGTTTGACCATAGGAGTTCGTGGCATTGACGTTAACATCATTGGATTTCAGCAAGATTTCCGTTACTTGTTCATGGCCACACGTAACAGCCAAATGTAAAGCTATTCGTTTTAAAAAAAAAAACTACAATTGTCAACAGTTTTCCAGAAAAACAACTTCAATTAAATGTAGAGTTGATACAATAGGATGGTTACCTGTATTTCCCCTGTTGTCACTGAATAATACACAAGATTTGTGCAAAGGCAGTTTTTCCTTTTGCACACATTTATCACAGGCACATAAAGGATGGCAAAGAGAACCATCATCCAATGGTTTCTGGATTGGCCGAAGCATACTTTCAACTTTATCGATTTTTCCATCCCTAACATACTAATATTAGAAATGAAAAATCTGTTGAATTCTCACTTGGAAATCGTGTTATTTAAACATTTCAGTTCAAACATACCTCAAAAAATGCTTTCACCACAAGCAAATCATTTTCTTTCGGAAACAAAGGTGTGGTGTTATCGTCAAATTGCTGACTGTCTGAAAATCCCTGAATGAAATATCAAATTTCAACAAGATTTGTTAGATGACATCACAAAGTATAATTTTGCGCTGCAGTGCTCAAACTACGAAATTATTGTAAGAGGTTTCTCAATCTCTAAAACAGCAAACCAACTTAAACAGCTTCAAGCAATTTTTGCATTTCAAATAACACTACATGTAGTAGTTCAAAAATATTACTTCAGTGATTATCGGTTTGCAAATGACTCCATATTTGATGTGCTGGATAGCAGCTTCTAAAGTTGCCAAGTGGAAACTAGAATGAAAACTTATTATCAGAGCTTACCTCATGAAAGAAGTTTGGTTTTAAATAAACACCGAATAACACATACCCATGTTCACCAATCTCGGTCTCAGTTCCCATGAAAAAGCAGAAATTTTTCATGTGCATCAAATGAGCATGCCTAAAAATTAATTAAATATTCTCAGTGAAGAAAGCTACGTTTTAATTATCCATGAAAGCAGAACAGCAAAAATACCAATTTGCGATGCCAGCCTTCAGTACCAAGTAAACTAATAATGATAAAATATCATCAGTTGTGAAAGTAGTCTCCAAACCTATAACAGATTGAAACATGGATGATTACCGTAAAATATCAAATTCACACAATATATAACTATCCATTTTCATTACAAGAAATAGGAAGATATGAAGGCTTTAATTACACAATTTACTATACTCACCAGTTAAACCTGGGTGTGCATCCGAATGCCGCTTTATACAATTGAAGGTCCTTTGAAGGCAACTGAATTTTCCAAGTGGTGTAGACTGAACAGCGAGCTTCCTAATCTCTATTTTGGACCTTGGGATAGCCTCACTGTAAATAAATCACTTTAACTATAACATTTCTGCAGTATTAAAATTGCTATTTTACAAATAGTTTTAAAGCTCATTTCAAACACTGTCAAGAGATAACAAATATTTTGCTGCTAGATCGGACCTAGATGCCTTCGGATATTTCTTACATTATAAAGAAATAATGTTTTAAAATGTTACGTACCAAAATCGAGCTTTAATTTCCAAGTCTTTGGGTTGAATATCATATAAGTTGGAGATTCTTTTATTAAGTTCCACATCTTCTTTAGCACAAAACGTTTTTAGATCTTGCATTAATATTGGATATATGTTATGAAGGATGTAAGTCTAAATATTTATGTAAGAAACCATAAAAATCCTAACTTGCATTCATTTATATCTTTAACATTAATTGATGAAATCAAACAACTTACCTCGATGGCTAAATGAAGATTGCTTGCAACCATATTGTCAACTAGCTGCTTCCCATCCTAAAAATTGAAATTCACTTAAACTGTACGTATCATCTTTAAAATCATTTAAATTAAGTAATCATCAAACTTACCAGTGATGGATTTAGCAACGCAAGCTGTAAAGCATCTCCATATATCTGTTTAAGAGACTTCTAACAAAACAAATTAATCATATTAAAAGTATTTATTACATCTTCTAATCGTATTTGTTAAACGCTCTTCACGAACCTTAAAACTATCTAGTGATTTTCGCTTTTTATGCTTCAGCACTGCGTTGGACTTTGCCAATAAAGTGTCAATTTGATAAAGGTTAGCTGAAGATACAAATTACGAAGTGTTAACAGGATCAGATAAATTAAAACGTACCTTGCAATTTATTGAAATGAAGTTTAAATACTAACAAATTTCACGCTTTAAAAATCCAATGCACTCCGCTAAAGAAAGTAGTTCTCGCTCAACAACAACCTCATCTTGAAAAATAAGCATTTTTTTAATAAATAAATTAGTTTGGCAATGTGCTACCAAGTACAATACTGATATAACTACGTTTGTACAAAACTAAATAAACTTGCTTGGATTTCCTTGCAAGGAGCCTTCAACGCATAATACTTTAAAATGTTCTCCTCGAGAATTGTAGAACAGTTCTTCAAATAAAATCTGTATCTGCAAATATATATCATCTATTGCATAATAAATCACTTTCAATTCAATTCAACTCAGTACCCTACAGTCAGCAACTAAATGCCATATGGTAGGGGGGTCAAGCCCACTTTAAG
>JAQIXS010004971.1:0-13698 GCA_034700785.1 Rossiulus vilnensis
GTTTTAGGTGTAACTGTGATAGTTGTGTCTGCTACTGTGGTTGGTGATGTACTTTCAGTCACAGTTGTAGGTGTAACTGTTATAGTTGTGTCTGCTACCGTGGCTGGCAATGTACTTTCAGTCACAGTTGTAGGTGTAACTGTTATAGTTGTGTCTGCTACTGTAATTGGTAATGTACTTTCAGTCACAGTTGTAGGTGTAACTGTGATAGTTGTGTCTTCTACTGTGGTTGGTGATGTACTTTCAGCTACAGATGTTGGTGTAACTGTGATAGTTGTGTCTGCTACTGTAATTGGTAATGTACTTTCAGTCACAGTTGTAGGTGTAACTGTGATAGTTGTGTCAGCTACTGTTGTTGGAGATGTATTTGCAGTTGCAGTTGTAGATGTGACTGTAATAGTGGTATCAGCTACTGTTGTTGGAGATGTATTTACAGTCACAGTTGTTGGTGTGACTGTGGTAGTGGTGTCAGCTAATGTGGTTGGAGATGAATTCGCATCAACAGTTGTAGTTTTAACTGTTGCTGTGGTGTCAGCTACTGTGGTTGGTGTTGTTGCGGTTGAGGTTGATATTGAGCTTGGTGTTGATAATGTGCTTGGCAACCTACCACTGCAACTACATGTAGTTGTAGTGGTTGGTATTGTGCTTATTTTTACTGTTGTGGTTGGTGTTGTTGTACTTGGCATTGTTGTTGCTAGTATTGTTGTAGTAGCTAGTTTTGTCGTAGTAGTTGGTGTTGTTGTAGGTGTAAGTGTTGTTGGTGTTTTTGTTGTGCTTGGCATAGTGGTTGTGCTAGGTGATGTTGCACTTGGCATTGTTGTTGTCATAGGTGTTGTCATTGTGGTTGGTATTGTTGATGCCAGTATTGTCATAGTGACTGGTTTTGTGGTTGTACTAGTTGGGATTGTTATTGTTGTTGCTGCCATTGTTGTGGTATCTGGTTTTATTGTTGTTGTTGGTGTTGTGCTTGGTTTTGTTATTGTGGTTGGTGTTGCTGTTGTGCGTGCCATTGTTGTTGCAATCACTGTTGTAGTGGCTGGTTTTGTTGTTATGGTTAGCGTGGTTGGTGTTATTGTTGTTGTTGTTGGTGTCGTCGTTGTGCTTGGCATTGTTGTGGTTGGTGGCATTGTTGTGGTTAGCTTTGTTGTAATCATTGTTGTGGTTTGTGTTGTAGATGGTTTTGTTGTCGTGGGTTGCATCATTGTGGTTGGAGCTTTTGTTGTTGTAGTAGGTGCAGGTGTTGTAGTGGGAGCTTTTGTTGTTGTAGTAGGTGCAGGTGTTGTAGTGGGAGCTTTTGTTGTTGTAGTTGAAGCTGTTGTTGTAGTTGAAGCCTTTGTTGTTGTAGTTGGAGCCTTTGTTGTTGTAGTTGGAGCCTTTGTTGTTGTAACTGGAGCCCTTGTTGTTGTAGCTGGAGCCTTTGTTGTAGCTGTTATGTGAATATAAATGAAATTGTTAAATTAAGCAGCTGTTACATTAAAACAAATATAACTTTGCACAAATTATTTTATCACTCTCTTTGGCATTGTTTGATATGTTAGTTACGGCATGGGCCAGCCTGTCCAAGTCCGAGGTCTGCAGGGGAGGGTCGAAATTCTGGGGGGAATTTTTTCCGGGAAAATAATTAACATTAACAAATTGGTACCAGACAGTTAGGTTTAATTTACATTGCATGGTTGGTCAGAAATCAAACTTTTGTTACAAAAATTTAATTTTTTGGAATTCTGTTTCTGCCTAATGGGATGCAAAAAATTATCATTGATATTCGTTGTTAATAATTATTCAATTTATTTAACAAGTGTATTTTGTTTTTGTAACAAGCTTTTTATTTCCCTTTTACATCATTCCTGTTTATTTACTGCTCTTTAGGGATCCTAAAGAAAGGAGGGTGAATGAATTGCTATTTGGGTCGTTTTGTGTTGAACATTTTGGCGAGTTAATGGATTGGTAATGTTACTTACCGCAGCAATTCCCTCCGTTAGTGCAGCAGAATGAATTTTCTGTTTTGTAGGCAAGGCACTGTTTGCATGCCACCGTATTGGTGGCATCATATCGCCTTTGTCTGCCAATGCTAAAGGCGTCTTGCTCCTGGATGAACGCCACCAAAAGAAGCGCAATGAAAGCGCCCAGTATGGCCGTTTTCATTGTGAAAGCTTTATTTATGAAAGTTGTGTTTTTCTGAAAAAAGTGAATTTTAGGATTTAGGTTTTGGTGCCAGAAACCATCATTATCTAGAATTAGAGCTCGTTTGCAAGCACTATAGACCAGGGATTTTGAACTTCGGTCAAGCTGTACTCAAGCTTATTGTATGGTTCAGTTAAGAATTATATTATCAACTTATTATTATTTTGATAAATCGCATATTGCACGGTAATCTTATTTTGTTAATATCTTAAAATAATTTCGATGTGATTGGTTTCTTTTTTAAATCCTATTTAGTTTATTTAATTGGCTTAAACCATTCTGAGAATGGGTCCTTAGGCCTGACCAGTTAAGTATAAGGCCCAAGGCACAAAAAAGGTTAATCATTAACTTTGTGGACCTCTGGCAGCGCTCGTTGGAATTTGGTCTATTATTTTCTTTATATAAGTTGTGAGTAGCAAAGGTATTATTAGTTTAGCACTCAATATTTCTGTTTAGATTCCGACCAGGGTTACATTTGTTTCTATTCGAGAAAAAGTAAAAAACCTATTGAAGCACGCAGATTCCTTGCATTTTTGCTATAATAAATCAAAATTTAAAAATGATTCTAAAATAATAGCTTTTCATTTTATTCGTTGCTAATTTTATTTTGTGAAAAACTCCTGTTGGTATAACAATAATTTTATGTATTTTTTAGATTTTATTAATGGAGCATAAAAAATTTTAAAACGAAATTGTATGAATGTTCGTGCACTAATAGGAGCACTACAAACCAAAAAGATTATGCAAAACAAAACTCATATCTGGCATAATTTATTTTAAGTAAAATCTTTTTAATGTAGCTAATATATAAAACCAAAAAAAGAGATTAAATATTACTTTTGCAGTTATTATTTCATTAAAAATATCCTAACGTATTTAATCAAAAGAAATAGGCAGTTTTTGACTGAGAACACTTTAAAAAAGTTTAAATGTCTGACCTACATCACTTTAACTTAACCTAACAAAATACTATTGGAATATTTTTTTATGTTAGACCACGTGTAACGTGTAAAATATGAGTGTTTTTGTGTCTATGCTGTTGCAAAATCGTATTACCACCCTCTATATATTTATAGATTTTTAAATATGCCAAATATAAGTTGAGAATTATGTGGTATTCGTAGCTGCCAGAAATCCGATTAAACCTCTAGCGATTCAAAATAAAAAGTTAACATTACCTTGATGGCCGTTGCAGAATCCGTGTAGTACGTTCAGATCGAAAATGAACTGGTATTTATAACATGTTTGGCATTCATTTTGCGAGGTTAGCTAGTGTGCGGAACCGTGTGTGCAAAAACGCCAATAAAGCCAATTTTGTTTGACAAATTGGTTTCTGAACAATATCGATCCTCCACGTTACGCACAACAACTATGACAGTCTGCGTTTATGTGACGCCATCCAACGCAGGCTTTTGGTGCTGTCTATAAAATGCTCTTCAGAACTCCGACATGTTTTGTGGTTGTGATGAATTTGCCTTTTCATCCGGACTTGGTTCATGAGCTTTTCAAATGTTGCAAGCTTTGAATTTGATGACATACCTACATGTACGTGGACATTCTGAAAACACGACTATGAATAAAACTGAAAACTTTGCAACTTTCGTGATATGGAATTTACTGAGGATTGCATGTTTTTGGGGTAAATACTTTTGTACAACTGGTCTTGTTTTAAATGACTACTGGCATGGTTTAGTGCGTGGCATTCTCTGGTGCAGGAGTATTATTGTTCGATCCGCAAGGGGTTTTGGTGTAGAGGTCTTAAAGATTCTGAAGATCTTACATTGTTGAGGTGATTCCAGCGTTGCTAAAGACGTCACTAAATATTAGTGAGATTTTTGTAGACCTGCTGAAGATCCCGGGTGACAAACGTAAATATGGGCCATGTATTATGTAAACTGTATAGAGGCATCTATGGATAACATTGGGCAGGTTGTGAATGGATGTACTGTATTTGTGACCAATTTTTGGTCTAAGCATATATGAAATAAGTCATGTAAGTCCTGACAGCCCTGTGACTATATCCATGTACATGTATGCATGAGCATACATGTAAATGGATATGTGGGATATATTTTACAGTAACTGCAGGTGCTATTTAAGTAAATAATAGAAAAATAGAAAAAACAAGTATAATTTAAAAAATAATCTTATAGAGTTGGATTACATTTTTATTTCACGTCGTAATTATAAGATTTATGAACAAAAATTTTAAGTGATGTACGATTTTAAAGACATGACAGCAGGTTAGTCAAATTACCACATTTTAATTAACAAAAACCGTCGTTCAAGCAAAGTCCAGTTGATCATTTAAAGCTGACATGCTTTCATCTTTAAATTCACATATTGAAGGAAATATTTTTACTCTGTAATATTTTCCATGTATGGACATGCATGCATTAACGTGCCATATATCGTGATGTCAATCGCCGTATGTGCACTTAAAGTGTGCATGACGATATGTGGATAATACATGTTACATACTTAATATATTTATCAGGCTTTCCTCCATCTTTGGCCATTTCGGATTAATTCAGTTGTCACGTGAGAAATATGCTTCATAAATATTTATTAACTCTTAAATTCCATTACTCTACCGAATAACACCAATAGTTTAATTTTGATGAAGATTTAAAATGTTGAAGCTCCTTAATCTTTTCAGCCACAATCAGATGAAGACCTGGAACCTTACGTTGGCGCAGGTGCAGCAGTGGTGGTGGTGGTGGTGGAAGTTGTTGTTGTTGTTGTCGTCTTCGCTCCAGCTGACATTTGAAAAAATGTATATTTGCAATTGAGATCCAGTATTTTGAATTTTCATTCTTTAGCTTTGATTATTTACCCACATGATTTTGGGATATATTTAAAAATATATAGGATAATAGGTGACAAAATATTCTAAAATATACCTATTAATATACCAGAAATATCATGAATTGGGTATTTGGTACATTTAATAATATATCTGAAATTGATTTTAAATATATTTCTCGCAATATAATTTCAGGATTTCATACATAATATACTAAAAGTCCTATATATTTTAAATAAATCCTAACATCATGCGGGTAGGTATATTTTAGGTACAAAGAAGGTGTCCAAAAATGTCAAATATACTTACCACAGCAACCACCAGCATTGTTGCAACAATATGTGTCTGTTTTTTTCTCAGCTGTGCACTGCTTACATCTCACGGTGTTCTTGGCGTTTGTTGGGAAAAAGAACCGCACTTCCCGGTCTTTGGCTCTGGCAGATCCTTCTTGGACGCACCCCAAGACGACCAACAGTGCAAGGGCAACAAGCATGGTCACCTTCATTTTCAATCGATTTGCTTGATAAAAATTGCTAGATTTGCTAGACGAAAAATGGTGCTATCATTGATAATCGTATTTATAGTGCCAGATGGCCTATTATTGCTGGCAATGCTGGTGAAATGCTTTTCCTGGGTTAACTAGAGGTTTACCTTAACTTTTGTTGGCGCAACCGGCTCTTAAACTTCAATCTTTTACTCAATCTACTGCTTCTCTGATCATTTCAACTTTCAAGTGGGTTTGAGTTTTGAGTTCCATTATATAGATCTTACTGAAGGGGGTTACAGAAACCTACATTGGTATTTGCAAGACCCCATGGTGTAATGATATTAGGTTGGAATATACTGTAATTCTGGTATGCGCTTTCAGCAATTTATGTAACTTAAGCAGTATTTTTTCTACATTTTCTGTTTCAAATGCATTGAACTTTTAAATAAAGCTCAGTGTAGAATTTTAATCCTGACAAAATAGGATGCCCATCATCCTTAGAAAAATGTAATTTATTTTCATTGAATCATAACAAATTTGCTTCATATCCGTATTCTTTTTGCTAAGTTTATTTTTCCGTATTGAATTGGTTGTCCACTTTTGAAAAAAACAGTTGAAAAAAGCTTCATTTACATGTATGGAAAAAAATCGAAGAAACTTGCAAAAACCGTTATGCTACCTTCGAAGAAAGGTTGTTCCATAACGTTTTTTTTTTTCAAGTTTATTTCATTTGTTATGAATCTTACTGAATCTTATGCATTTTTCACATAAAAAATAACTCTGACCCTAGCAATCAATCAGTTTTACAAGCGCAAAAATAAATTTAGCAATTATTATAAGCGTTTTAGTCGGCTTCAGAGTTTGTTTCTGGTGGATTGATAAATTGATAAAGCCAATATTGGCTAGAAAAAAACTCCCATACTCACGTTCACTTGTACCTGACACCCACGAGTAGAGCAATGTGATTACTGGTGCAGTCCTGATGCGTATTTATACATGTGGCATTCCATTAACCTGACCAATGGCATTTTATTTTTGTTTTCGAGTGGTAAAACCGGTGACAATTACATCGTTCCGCATTTCGCGTTCGTGGGGGTAGACAGTGCCAAAATCGCTGTTTTGTTGAAATGAAAGGTGTTGAAAAAATCTGGCTTTTGTACGAAGAGGTGTTGGTGACAGGTGCACGAGAGCAAGTTTATGTAATCGTGGACGGCTTATTGTCCTGTGACATCTTCACGCACAAAGCGAATCCATGACAGCTAAATAGGTGTCCATTTGGCAATATTTGTGAAAAAAAAAATGAAATTGCTAGCTAAAAGCATTCAATTTCGTAATTTAAACTAGTTTTCTTAAGTTGTTGATGTGGAATACAGCCGTTTGGAAGGAAAGCCTGAATATGGTTTTGTATTTTTTTGACAGTTTTTCCCAAACTACCTTATCTCAGGCTCAATCTAATAATATTCGTTTTGGTTCATTTTAGTAGTTTTTTCCTGAAGTTCCATTGCGAGATAAACTTTATAGTATAAGTAAAGGTGATGGTGGGTTAGCTTTCGTGGTTAAGTTTAGTTCTTTTCTGAGCGTATTTGTGAACAGTTTTTTACAAACTGCCTTACCTTAGGCTCATTCTAATAATGTTCATTTTGGTTAAATTTCTAGTTTTTCCCTGAAGTTTTATTATGAGCTGAGTTTAATGCTGTAAGATAAGGTCATGGAAAAAGTAGATATGGACAAACATGCCTTACCCCATTTATGGTTCGACCAGAACTTGGCCACAAATGGACCTGTATGGCCAACTGAGGTATATTATCCACGAGTACCATTTCTAGGAGTTGTTACTTACCTGGGCCGAAAGTTGAAAATTGCTCATATATGTTTGGGGTTATATACGATCGAATATCATAACTGATCATGTGTGAGCTATAAAAGTTTATTAACATTTATGGCCATATGCAGTATGTCAACATTGCCAAAATCAACTTTTCAGGAGATTTAAGAATTGTATTGTAAGAATTGTACAGTATAGCAAATCTGATTTCGTTCGAAGGACAAGAAGTTCAGACGCTATACACCTAAAACGTTCAATTACGAATACTCAAACAAGAACTTGGTGGAAAACGGTTGTTTTTCTTGAAATGTTACCAAACAGTCATATGCGTCGTATGGATGGCACCACATATAATGTTGAAGTTCAAAACACCCTCTTCAATTACGGCGTCCAGGTTTTAATAGACCCCACTCACTTCTGAAACATGTTTTAGGAACATTGACGTGGTTTTAATAACCCTCATTCGTGTCCACCTTATTTTTCATTCATCGAAAAGATAGTCAGGTATTGACTACTACAAATTGGTGTTTCACATTAGCATTACGTTCTAGGAGAGGCATGACCACAAGGCCAAGGGGTGGCCCAATTGCTTCCTCATTACTGTAGCAGGTGGGAAATGGCCCGTACAGTGTTTTGAGCTAAAAAAACGTATTTTTAAGGGGGGGGGGGCGGCGTCGGCTGGCTAATGCTTGCGACGTTATGGTTTGGCACCCTTCAATTAAGCATTGGCAGTCTAAAGAGACCAGAAATGCGTTTTTACTTTACCATCATCGATTTTGGTATTCTGGGAGAATACCAACAAGAGGCCAACAAGTGGTCTAAAAAACCAACAAAAAACCGGTTTTTTCCACTTTTTGGACCACTTGAAATTCATTACTTTCATTGCCTTGCTTTTAATTTGTGTTAAAAAGATCAGGTAGCAGGGTTTAGTCGCATTAAATCTCAGTTTGATTAGTTAGGTGCATGTGGAGTGCTTAACTTCCAAGAATGCGTCCCCTGGTTCTCTTAAAATTCAATTTACTGTTTGTGGTAGAATTCTGTGGAACTGTCAGCGCCCAGCGAAACAAGTACGGTGAGTGAAAAATGCCATACCATTCTAGAACATTCAACTGGAACATTCCGAAGTGCGTCAGCCAAACTGTGATTTTTCTGTAAAATATGTGTATTCCGAGGGCACTCAGCATCTCTTGCAGTGCTAAAATCAAAAGTTTTCAACGGACTGCATGAGTGTCTTTCAGATGCTAGAAAAGAAAAGATTTTTTCTTAAATGCTGAGGTTTAATCTTTTTAACGATTATCACTAGTTTGAACCTGACCCAAAAGCATTCCCGCCTTGCAAAAAAGTACGCATTTTTGCTTCAAATCTTATAATTGCTAAATGTATTTTCCCCGTGTGGAATTGGTTGTCCACGAGTCAGACTTACTTACAAAAATTTGCAAATATCCCGTGTTTTATTGAAAGTTAACTAGACTTGAAAATAAAAAGTTATGCATTAACCGCCCAAGTCCATCTTCGGAGGTTTCATCGAGAGAAAACGCCCAGTTTTGAAAGTCACGTGATGTTTGTTTAAAAATGTTAATGAATTTGTTTTATAAATAAACAGGACACTTTAAAATGAAAAAATGGTAACTAAATTTAGAGGACGACCAGTTCTTAACTAAAACTTTTTTTAAAAGTTTTTTCCAATGAGTAAAACGTTATCCTTGGAAGGTTTAGTGCTCTTTCAAACTTGATTCACCTTGACATTTGCTGAACGTACGAAACGAAATTTGCAATAGCCATAGCAGACATTGGAAGAAGAAGATTTACATTATTAAAACATTTTCAAAGGAAGATAACGTTACGATACGTACTATTACGTGTCTGGTATGTTCACTGTCTGTCAACGTTAACAGGGCTTTCAATGGATAAGATGTTCCCTTAAAACCATGCAAAATTCCTTTGTCCTAAAGATGACCAGATAAAGTTGTGCTACAGCGACTTGGACCTGGACAAGCTGGAGCAGTGTGTGCTGCGCTTCTGGAACGGGCTCAAGCCCTGGATGGCAAAGGGCATTCCAGAGCTGCACATCCCTCCGATGGAGACACTGCGCCTAGGCGCGGTTAGATTGCACCAAAAAGGCCCCCTGCTCCGGGGCATATTTGCGGTGTCCAACGTGACGGTGAGTGGAGCCCTCGACCATCAGCACACTGTCTTCAGGGTGGTGCCGGAGGCCAAACTGGTGCGGCACGTTGTTACCTGGCCGAAGGTGCTCGTCACTGGCCAGTATTCAGTCAACGGAACAGTGCTGCTGCTGACGGTGGATGGCAGTGGGACCTTCGCGGTTAATGTGACCGGAGCGGTCATGACCGTGCTCGGACACCGGAAGCGGGTGTTCGAGCGAGTTAGCGAAATCAGCCGGCTGGACGTGGACTTCCAGGTGCGGTCCATCGGCATCGCCATAGACGGACTCGTGGGAGACGATGAAGTAGGACGGACCATGGTCTCCGTACTCAACGACCACAGCCAGGACGTGTTCCGCATGGTCAAGCCGCTGGCCCAACGGGTGATTGCCAAAGTCCTCTTGAAAACTCTGCGCAATTTCGGTGGCATGCCTTCGGAGGTCTTCGAGTGGGGATCGAATTTGTAGACATTTTCATCAATCAGACATGTTTGTTTCCTGAAGCATAATACGTGGGCAAGAAACCCGTGGCAAGTTTCAACTCTCGAGAGGTAGTTATCGCTCTCTATACCGTGTGTTCAGATCACCATGGTTATAATCATATAATTATATGCCTACTTTCAGGTTTTCAACTCTATAAAGGCGACATGCTCTCAATGAGGACTTTGGCCACATTGAGTCAGCGGGCTGAGCTCGCCGAACAGAGCTCTCAGATCCCAAATCGACACCAAGCTTAAAAGCTGTGCAATTTAAGTAGGCTAGTCTAGTCTAGTGCCTATTTCAAAGTTTAAACTGGAGTTAATCGCTCTAAGCTCTCAAATTAGCCTCAAGCTCGAGAGCTGTGTACTTTCAGTACTATTTGATAGCTCTCTCATATGTCACAAGCCCATTTGAAATTGTAAAATAATAACTTAATCTAGTGAACAACCAGTTCGAGAGGGGTGTTTGAAGAAAATAGGTTCTCTCTCTAAGACGCATCACGAATAATAATCACCGAATTAATAGCCTATAATCTGTATTTATTAGACATTAAAAATTTAAAATACAACAAAACAGTCTTGAAAAGTGGTTCTTGCAGTTGAAAGGTCTCATAGGAATTCTCGGAGGTATGTAGATCTCAACAATTATTTCTGGAGCATAAATTAGAATTGATATCTAAGGCGTATAATATGTATGCGCTATACTTTATAGAATCTGCCTTACTAATCTTCTAAATTATGATTTAAAGTAATATGAGTCTCGATTGCTTGGAAAAATGCTTTGGAGTTCTGATATCTTGCAAACTTAAAAATTTGAACTTCTTAAATGTATCCAACATAATCTTTGAACATGAAATGCTTATTAAATTTTATAACTAAAATCTTATGTGACTATTCCAGAGATTTTCTGGCCCTCAGAGGTCACTAGTTGTACCCTTCTATTTGGATTGTTTAGGGATACTCAGCAGGTCCTTCAGAAGTTCTTAAAGTCGAGTAGACAGGTGCTTCTGTAGAAGCCATGCTCGTTGACTGATAGTCGGCAAATGTATCTTGTTCTTGTGTACCATCAGTCGACATGTACGAACCTGATGTGGCTTCTTCGGTGGTTGTTTGTTGAGAGATGTTTGTTGACTGATAGTCGTCAGATGTATCTTGTTCTTGTGTACCATCAATCGACATGTACGAACCGGATGTGGCTTCTTCGGTGGTTGTTGGTTGAGAGATGCTGGTTGACTGATAGTCGTCAGATGCATCTTGTTCTTGTGTACCATCAGTCGACATGTAACCGGATGTGGCTTCTTCGGTGGTTGTTGGTTGAGAAATGCTGGTTGACTGATAGTCGTCAGATGTATCTTGTTCTTGTATACCATCAGTCGACATAGACGAACCGGATGTGGATTCTTCGGTGCTTGTTGGTTGAAATGTGCTGGAATATTGCCTCACTGAAGTATAAGTGGTAGGTGTATTTTCTACAGGCATAGGTGTTGTGATTGTTTGGTAGTGAATTGGTTGGGATGTAGGTACACTTTCGTAACTTCCCTTGTCGGTGGTATCAGTTTTCGAGGGAAATCCTGGAGCACCGCAGTTGCAGGGCCTCGGGTGAACTACCACGCCAAACCCAGGATGGGGAAATGGCTGATGGACCACTGGATGGGCGGCAACACCGAAGCCATGATGCGGTTGTGGTTTGTGGACAAATGGGATGAATGGCACTTGGATGCCTCCAAAACCCAGCCCTCCGTGGTGCTGCTGACCAAACTGGCCATGGAATCCTGCAATTAGAACGTTGGGTGATATTAATTTTGTTTCAACGACTGGGAAATTGAAAATGCTATCCAATTTTGTTTCAAAATGTTTCCATCAGGCGCTAATCCAAGATCCTCTTGGGTGGCGAATCGAGGCAAAACTTGTCAGAGCTTCTGGAAGTTCAGACATTTTAGGCAATTTTATTTCAAAACGTTTCCATCAAGGTCTTATCCAAGAAACTGTTGGATCTTCAATTATGTCAAAACTTCTGAAAATTTTAAACTTTCAACCGATTTTATTTGAGTGTTTCCATCAAACTCATATCTAATTTCGTTTAAGAATGGTCCAATCAAGACCTCATTTAAGAACTTCTTCGATCGTGCATTATGTTAGAAGTTCTGTAAATTGAAAAATCTCATCCAATTTTGTTTCAAAACATTTCCATCAAGGTCTTATTTAAGAATTCTGGATTGCGAATTCGGTCAGAATGTTAGGAAATACGGAAGATTCAACCAATTTTTTTTTAAACGTTTCCAATAAAGGTTCAACCAAGAATTTAACTTCTGGTAATTCATGCTTTTCAGCTAATTTTAGTTCAAAACGAGATTCCATTAAAGTCTCATCCATAAACCGATGGATTTGTGTCAGAACTTATAGAAGTTCAGAAATCTAAACCGATTTTATTTCAAATCGTTTAAATGAAAGTCTCATCCAAGAACCAATGGATCGCGTCTGGAAATTCCGAAAGCTCAGCCATTTTTTGTTTCAAAACATTGCCATCAAGGTTTCATCCAACAACTTCATGGATCTCGAATTGTAACAACTGGTGGATTTTCAGTTGTGTCCTGTTTTGGACATGCTGTTAAAATCTTATCAAAAATGTGGATACTTACCCCCGCAACACGCCCGTAGACCACGATGGCAACAGAACGGATCCACTAGGAATCCTCTGGAGCATCTTCCGCATCTAAGTGCCATTGAAAGAAAGAAAAATCTCTCCTCCATTCCATCAGGTTCAGAACCTGCCTCTAAATCCTTGATTAGCAGAAGAGTAGCAAAGATGCAGAAAATGGCGCTGATGGTAGTTGATTTCATTTTTTTTGAACAAAATGAAGTGTTTCTAATAGGAATAAAATAAATATTATTGCACCTCATACATATTCCATTAATCAAAGATACAGCATACTAACTATAGTGAAACGGAATCTGCTCTAGATATGGATCAGGTCTTCAGTTGTTAGAATTCCAAAATTGGTTTGTAGCAATGAGTACGAATCAGCTGTTTTATACTCTGACATCAAGCGTTTTTCTGTTTACATTCCTGATCGACACGTGAAGTTGACTTAGATTCATTTTTGAGTTCGCCCCCTGGGAACATCTGAACAAAAGGTTTGGAAAATCCATTCCATGACAGTTATGCTTCTTCAGCACAAATCTATAGTCGATTTGTTAACCTCATTTTAGAGGCAAATGCTCTCTGGATGTCGATACATTTCTATTGACATGACCTGACTCCAAACCCTCGAAAATACATAGAACCCTTGATCCAATATTTTGAGCTTGTCGAAATTAAATGTTTTTGTTTAGGGCAAGCACCCCAAAAGAATGCCCACCATGAAAAAAATATACATTTTCACTTTAAATAGGCTTGCTAATTATAATCAAAAATTCACGAAAGCTTTGGTGGGTAAGGAATTTTACAATACGGAAACAATACGGACTGGATCAATCATCGACGGTCAGATACGTTTGTTGCATATTTATTAAATATTTTGACGGCTTAAATAGAACGGAATTGCATGTTTTAAATACTTGGAGGTGCATTACAATGGTGGTTTCAAATGTAATAGTCACTTTGAATATAGAAAGTTTCGTTGAATTTGGAATGTTCCGTTTTTTGCAAAACTTTTAAAATCTTGGAAAAACTTAGCAGAAATCACCCGAATGAATTAGAATACAGGTATATAGACAAATATTATGTTAATATTAATTATAAAGCAAGATAAAGAAAAA
>JAQIXS010004972.1:0-13697 GCA_034700785.1 Rossiulus vilnensis
AATAGTGTTTATAAAAATCCCTGAATTTCCATCAATTCCTCGATCTTTACAATCCTTGCAGAAGCAATATTGTAAATTTAAAAATTCATGAATTTCCTTCAATTCCTAGATATTTGCAATCCTTGTGTTATTAAAAAGCAAAAGACCGATAACAGCAAAATACAAATGCATTACGGTCACATAATTTATTAAAAATCTAAAAGATGGCCAATTTCTTGTCGCTTTTCCGCACGCGCTGTTCGCCGTGGATGGCCATCTCACGGGCTTGCAACTCCTGCAATTTGTTCTCCTGCATTTTAATTTTCTCCTTGAGCTGGGACGATACTATCCTATCTCTGAAATTGATACATAAATCGAAATTAATCATTAATAGTAGGTAACGGCCAGTTTGCAAACGAGTGGTTTACATTTTCAGCGACTGTAAAATGGGCCGAGAAATTTTGCTTATTTTTTTATAAAAAACTTTCGTTATTTTCTCTTAAAAAATGAAGTTCAAAAAGTAGCTTAAAAAGTTCTAAATGTCATTATTTAGAAACCAGATATTGTTAACTTATTTACTGACATCGCTGCTGTGATCTTGAAAATTTCGTTAAAATTTAATTGAGGAAATTCGACAATTTTCTTGTCAACTAGGAGACGACTTGCATTTTTAGGCAAATGTACTGTTAGGGCAGAATAAACGGATATGTACTTGGTCTCATTTCTTGTCAAGGCTGTCTGCAACCTTTCCAGCTCCAACTGCGCCTTACGGATGTCCTCAGACACTTGAAAGGACTACACAAAAATTAGTAGCATTACAAAAGCATTTCGGAATAGTTATTACCATTGCTCTTTTATAAAGTAATTGTGTATATTGCTCAATTCAATAAATGAATACTATGAACCTAATACAACATCTACGGAAAAAACTCTTTTAACCCTAATCCTCAAGCCTCCAAAAGCGGCTTACCTGTGCATTAAGATTCTTAACCGATGCCGATTTCAGAACCTGCTTTTCGGCCGATGCCTTTTGGGCCTTATTTTTTGAACGGGAATCTGCGATTCCCGGATGAACATGAATTAGAAATTATGGCGTAGACCAGTTCATGCAGAGTTGATGAGCCCAGACTTAGTAATAAGGGTTTGAAACAGCATTCAAGATTTACCTTCAGTTGACAACTTCTTGTTGATGAAATCAAAGACCGATGCTTGCTTCTCAAAGTCGTAGCCATCTCTGATCAGCTTCTCCTTCCTGTGTTGCTTCCGCCGCAGCTTTTTCTCCACCTTGATTAAATCGCGACTGCCTGCCTTCTCCTTTAATTCCATCACCTTGTCAAGTGATTTGCCTGCAAATGATCAACGGTAACATTTGTTCAAACTCTAAAGGAATTTTCGGTTAATTTAAAAAAAAAAAAATCTATGTTATTGACCAACTACCTTGCGGCAGTACAACGGCTTCAATTGGTTCCGTTCTTCCTTCGCCATTTTTGCCGAGGCCCATCCTAAGCGAGCAAATTCAATTCGTTAGAATCCGCGAAATTCCGCCGGAATGCGGCTTGCCGCACACGGACTAACCTACCCTAAAACGTATCCCATCTTCACCATCAGTTTTGAGCCGATGCCCTGAAATAGGACAGCAGAATTGAGAATTTTTGTTACGATGACAAAAGGCGAGATCACCATACACCGAATTAAATGATTCACATTAAGTACATTCTTAACTTGAATAAAAAGCAATTTCTTAAAGTTCATTATATATTCCATGCAATATGTAATTTTTTTTACTTTTAATTTATGTATCGATAAACAGTGAAGGAAATTAAATTATTTCACACTTCATTTTCGCAAATTTGGCCTTCTAGGAGGATGCTAAAGCAAAAACGAACCAAGGGGTTTCGCTTACTAAGTATCAACTACGATTCTGCATTGGCTTTATCACAAAGTTCCATGTCTATTCTTTGTAATTTACCTGTTTTAGTTTTTTTATTATTATTTATTAATCAGCAAAAGGACTGAGCAATGATTTCTCCCATAATTTCCGCAGATTTGGCCCTCAAATCGAATGAAATTGCAGTTGATAGTGCATGCTTACCTTAGTGTGCCTCTCCCACTGGCCAAGAGCCTGAGATGTGGGTGCCGTAGAAACCCAAGCAGTGACAGGCAACAGTAAATCCGCTTCCTCTTCGCTGCCGCTATTCCGCGCAAGCTGGCCGTCGTCGTTCTCGCTATCGTCGCTACCAGAATCGGTATCATGCGCTGATTTTAAAATTAACGTAGGTTTGAAATTTTGCATCAAGTTACGTATCACTCGAACAAGCTACTCTGGGAAAGGGAGTGTGGTAGGTACCTTTGGGAATTATGTCCTCAAGTTCCAGCGTTGCGATGGTTCCGTACTGCGTGTATTTCACCGTGATTTTGTGATCGTCTTGGCCGACGGACTCGACGATGGCCGGGTACCACAGCCCATCGGTAAACTTGGCTAGGCATGGGGCATCCCGATGTAAAAGACTTGCTTAGGCATTGAAAAAGAAAAACCCGCGTGAGAGATTCACCCGAGATCCTTTAACCCGGACGAGCAGCGGCTTCGATTACCTATAATCTGGATCGCTAAACTGCCTGATGGCATGAAACGCCACAAGGTGACCGTGAGAAAATCTGCATTCCGCGTCTTCGAAGCGACAGTCCCCCTCCATGAAGAACGGACATGGCTTCATCGCATTGCTGGTTGGATTACAGAACAGAACCCGCACCTAAAATGCAAGAGCACTGTCTCACACACCGAAACGCATGACAACGACCTTAAATTCACGATGACGAGTGATTGCAATAATACGCGATTCAGTTAAGCTTGGTCAAAAAAGTGGGCGTCGCATGCATAGATCATTTCGATTGATTTATTTGACTTGTTCAAATATTGGCATTAACAAATGCCACTTCCGGTAACCTCCGGACTTAAGAGTAATTCAAAATTCCCCTGACTCTTCCAGGAATACCAAGAAACGTGTGGACTCTGATCATTAGTATTAATTTTGGCCTAAGTTTATTTGAGCTGTTTTTGGACCGACCTACCTGTATATCATCCGCATCTTTAATAGTTTGACTTGGTTCGGCGGACAAAATGAGGGCGTTGTAGTAGCCCGCTTGACCCCACTCGTGACCGAAGGGTGCTTGACACTTCGTCCCTTCCAGCGATTCCAGAAGTCGTTGCACATCAGTGTCAACGTTGTCAGCGTCTTCAGTGGCCTGCAGACCCTGACTGGTGGACGCCACCTCCTGCAACGCATTTCCCTCATTCTGCATTGATTCAATTTCGCGAAGAAGACGCTTTTTCTTCAGCGAAAGAAGGGTGTCTGTGGACGAAAGGTTTATGAGCTGCTCAGCCGTCAGGGTTTATTACTTCGAAAAAGGAAAATACCTTTTGTCAGCTCGATCAACTGTTTCAAATCCCCGCACAGGTTGTTAAGATCATCTTGAACGGAGCCCTCAGAAATGCCCATTGTCATTTCCACGTTGAGCAGCTGCAAAAAACACATCGAAGTACGTTATCAAGATTGATCTATGACGTGCGGCTCTGCTTCGGCTGCCGCTCATGGATTTTTTAATAAAAATCGAATTGAAATATTAATGGTGAAGCTGCGTCATGGTGAGGCTTCAATGCAAAGCACTCTGGGCATAGCTACTTAAAATTGGCTCCCAGAACCACTTGATGAACTAAATACGGCTCACCTGAGCTTCGTATTCCTTTAGGGTGTTTTCCAGCCCTTCTTCGCTCTCCATTTTCGCTGCTGGAAACCGCAAACCAAAACACGGAAAATCACGAATGTCACCGCTGATCGAACACGACATCCGCCATTTTTGAACATAAAATGACGGAGTTTCTTTCAGACCTCTGCATATTCCATTTGCTCTTCGACGCTGAAAGCGCACACATTCAACGGCGCACTTGCTTACGGACTTTCAAAAGAATTGTCCAGTTACCTGAACTTACCTGTCTTTATTTTTACCTATTTATTATTTTACATACACAGCCTACATACTTTAAGATATAAATAAAAAGAAAATTAAAATTGGTTCCTTATATAATATGCGATAAATGGTATGTGTTTTGGCGCCTGTGCAGTTTTGAGTTTTCAAAACTGAAATGTCAAGACACAGGAAATGGAAAATTTCTCAATAATTTTTTTTTCTTCATAGAGAAGACAGTTCTATAGCCTAATCATTTTCCTGGATTAATTAGTGGTATTTGGATGGTTAAATAAACGATTAAGGGATAATTTATGGGTTATCAAATGCTGAGGTCAAATGATTCAGCAAAAATAAGACATTTGAAATGTTCCTATTTGTGTTAAAACCTAGTACAAAGCAAATGCCCTGAAGCACGTTGGAATATTTAATTGTCAACAAAAAATTGAATTTATCGTAGGAAAGAAAACGTAAGCCCGGAGGAATGACGACTTGAAGTGAAGTAATTTTTCTTCCAGTTATTTTCTTGTTTATGCGCAAGGTGCACCGACAGTGCCATTGCCAAGTTGATCTCTTCTCTTTATCGTGTTTTCTGTGCCTGCAATTCCATAATTGTACAAAATCCCATCATCATTCTTTAAAAATTTAATAATCCCATCGAAATTAAAGTTGACATTTCAGGGTTTTTGGGGAAAAAAAACCCCGTCCTGTCCTCTGCAAAAATGTGTATGGAATAAAATGGAAACAAAACGTAACATTTACCATTATATAAAATGTTCCAGTATATATTTTTCGTGTATAATACACTGCTATTTTCAAGAATTATTTCAAAAGTTGTAAGTGTCCTTACGATTGCATCAGTGAGCATCAAATAATTATTTAAGAGTACGGCAATTTAAGGCTGGCAATTCATCGGATGAAAATCTCCTTGACTTGTACCCACAAATTTAAAATTTCATTGACTTCTCCAGTAATTTGTTAACACCAAACAAGGGTCCTAACACTGAAGGTCGCAAGGGGCCAAGTGCAGCTGGTGGCGCCTCCGCCGTCTAAGTGCATTTCGAAAAGTCAATTTCCAGAGCTTGTGATCCCAGGCATAATTTCCGCCAGCCTCTCAGATATACACCGAGAAAAAAAAAATGCCGGCTTTGCCTCGGATCCAAGAATAACTCCATCAGGACCTCTAATAAGCTGCGTGCAGACATGGGCTTTTGCAAGACTGGAACTTTTCCTCCAAGATCCCCTTTTCCCACCAGTTTAATTACTGCTGGAAAGCTAATTCAATCAGCCAGAACCCTGGCGTGCAGCATCCCCATCCCCCAAGGTGGGTTCGAACCCTGCGAACCCCATAACGAATGCTGGGCCCAAAAAGGGGTTCGTGACAATTGCCTTTTCAGGCCTTCATGGCTTAATGGCATCGTGGCCAGGCTGCCGGAAGTGCCTTCTCCTCCTGGAGAAAAAAGCGAGATTTTTCGCTAGCAATCCGCTCTCGGGTGAGTGCTCTCGGATCCGCCGCGATTTGCTTGAGAGGTGAGCTTTTCAACCCCTAATGGATCCAGCGATTTCCTCAATCGAAGCTTTTTTCATATATAATGCATCCGCCCTTCGAGGCTGATGGAGCTGGATAACCTGGACTAAAATTGAAAAAGTAAAAAACGGGGATATTAAATGGAACAGCACGCCCGAAGCACGCTTAAAAATGATAAATAAAACAAAAAAAAACGAACAGCCAAAAGATCAACGGATAAATAAAAAAATGGAGAGAAATGCTGGTGCCCAGGGTGAAAACCCATTTAAAAAACATTAAACGACGTCGGAATTTTTTGTGAATTTTTGTGTGATAAAATGGACTATGTAAATTCAATCAGGCAACGATAATGGTGAACATCAAAATGCGGTGGTGACTGCTGGATTAATTGCCGATTTACTGAAGCAAATCCGTTCGGAATAGTTGGAAAATATTTCTATGAATATATATAATATATGAAATATTTCTTTGCTTTCGCACCCATAATTCTTGATGCTCGTTGTATGTCGCATGTTGTAAGCATGCATTGATGGCAGTGAAACATTAAGAACTTCGGGAAATTAGAAATGAAAAGCCCTCGAGATTTTTCAAAACGTCTTCCAGGAAACTGATGGAGTTGTGAAACTTAAGGGAAATTAAGAATTAAAAAGCCCTTAAGATTTTTAAAGTGCTTTCTAGGACCGCTGATGGAGTTCCACTGAAATGGTACAAATACATGCATCAGCAATTAGTAAACTGAAGTAATTAGGGTTTGCAATCAAATTTCATTAATTTCACCAACTTACGACATGCATTCAACGAGCCCCAATCAGTGCGAACAGAAACGAAAATTCATGAAAATATCTTCAAACGTTGACTTTTTTAAATCACCTAATTTCACAGAAATAGGCAAGTGACACTTGGGAGATCCTGAAAACGGTACCAAGAGTGGAATCAAAAAGTAAAAATCGTTCTTTTGAGCAGCCTTCAGTTGCTTAAATACCTTTCATCCATCCGTTGTCGAACAGGAAGTGGGTCTTCAGTGGGGCAACCAATAAACGCACAAGCCGACAAGTTTTTGTATGCAATAAATAATTCCATATTTAATTGTTTTCTGTGTAGGAGTATACAACCAGGTGGTCACTTTGGCCACACCCTGGAATTTCATTGGACGTTCGTATGAATTGGTATATCGTCTGCTGGACAGCAATAAGGAAAAATCAGGCAAATCCAATCATCACTCAGCAGGTTTCAATTCAAAAATACAGTTGCCAATGACCACTGGTCAAACTTTGCATTTTATAAACATCAATTATCCGTTCAACGTCACGGGTCTAAATTTCTTCAACGAGTCTTCGAATATTCTTGGGGGGGTTGGGGTCTAAATTAAATGTATTAAATTAAATTAAAAGTTCGCATTTGAAAAAGCGTTTGAAAAGAGGTCTTCCTATCACGTGACAAAATGCAATCCTCAGTTAAACTTAATCGCCCAATAGCTCATGAACAACTCAACATTAACGTTTGATTGTAAAATAAAACGGCGACCTGTATGGATGATTAACTTTTAATCGATCATCACCGTTAAGTTCGTTTACCAAAACTGGCATCAACTTCAATATCACCATTCAAATCATGCACAAAAGGAAGATTAAATTCAGTGCCTCCTTGGTTACTTATTAATTAACCTACTTCAGATTCAATGGATTCAATTTGTATGCCTATTTTAGGCTAATTAGTGCCTAATTGGAATAAATAAGTAGGGACCAATTAACCTTGCGAATGGTGATAAATGCGGTTGCTCGGGAACAAATTGCGTGATTAGTAAACAGCTCGAGCGCCAAGGGGTCTGTCATTGGTCCCATTTTCGGCCATCTTGCAAAAGCGGGCCGGAAGTGGAGAGGGTCTACTTAGAGATTCCGGTTCGCCGATTCGCACGAGCTAATTAGCATTTTTTATTAATTAGATTTGATTAATTTTTGTTCATATCAGAAATGATAGCAAGCCTTTTTTCCATCAGTTCTCAATGGCAACTGGTCAAGTGTCAAATTGGGAAGGTTCAAGCCATGGATTGGAGGAGGGGGAGGTCTAGCCCATTACACATGTTCCGCAAGAGCTCTGAGGATTGGCGACCGTGCAGGGACTATGCCCCTCTCAACGATATTATCGAAGCTAATCCTGGACATCAAGGACTGCACTCAAAGGTACGTCTTTTCAAATGGTCATAGGTCAGGCAAAACTAAGGTTTTATTTATTGAATTTCCTGATTTGATGGTTACAATAAAGGCAGCCATTACAGAACTTAGGATGGCCATGTTACCATGTATATGGGCAGAATTCGTCCTGATGTGATCATAGTATCCTTTCTGCGATCAAACATGGAGGAATGCAGGTTTTATCATTGCTGGTTAATACATAACCATGAAGAAGGTGACATGGTTTAAGAAACAGGACTCCACATTTACCTTCCTCATAATTATATAATTGCTGACGAAAATTCATTGGTGGTTACGTGGTTTTGAATATGGAACACTTGTAGTTTTCTAGAAATTCCATTGTGGATGTCTACATCCTCACAGAAATACCTTCCAATTTCACAACTAAAACCGTCATTCATTGTGTTACATTTGCCAACATGTTGGAACCAGCACTAAGAGAGCATAGGGATGGGAAAACCTTTAGATGACCAGGCATGGATTACGTCAATTTGGCTACGTGGGATGCCCACTGACTTTGATTTCTACAGACAACGTTCAGACGGTCACATACTGCTGACGTTATCCAGGTCCAATATGGGCAACATATTGATGGCCAGATATGAACAAAGTTGACTCGGAACACACATGGACAACGATGTCATTGCCATAGACACAAGGACAAGGCTGTCCATGCCACAAACGGGCGGACCCCATTCAGACGTCCAAATATTGGCCATTTCCGATGGCGGTTCCTTACGTTTCTCTGTTGATCCACCAGGGTTGGGAAGTTGGAGTGTCTTTTGCTCACCAGTATCGTGCATTGCAGGCATCATGTTAATGCCCGGATGACTCAGTCAGGCATCTCCAGCTTGTTGGTGATTATACGCCTGGAGAAGGGTCGCCGACACGAGTGGTTCAGCTTAATACTGTTGACGGGTGAGTGAGTGGCGGGCGACTCCAGGTCTACAGAGGACGCCGACCCGTTCTTCTTGACCACAGAGTCCACGTCTGTGGCAGCGGTGACGCGGACGGACACGCCATGCCCATTGCCATTGTAGTGCATGAGGGGTCGTGTCTCGGCTGTGACGCAAGCGCTGCTCACGGGGTAGGCCAGGCTCTCCTCCAGTTCCCCGCGCCCCCGCCGTGGGCAGCAGGCGCACAGAGTTCGCATCAGGATGCGGCGGAACTTCTGGCCGAAGATGCAGTAGATGACGAAGTTGACGGAGGAGTTGATGGTCACTAGTAGGTTGCTGGAGGCGGTCAGGTCCTCGTCCATGAAATTGAAGCCCACCTCCAGCACATTGATGACCAGTGCCAGCACGTTGCAGATGAAGAAGACGACGACCACGCAGAAGAGCATGATGGCCAGGCTCATCTCCTTGCGCTGCAGCCGGCTGAGGTTCTGGCGCTCTCGGTTCGCCTGCCGCACCCGCACCCAGATCACGCTGTTGAGCACGGCCAGCAGGGCAAATGGCACAAAGTACATGACCACCAGGTACATACCGTTGATGTACACGTTGATGTAGGAGGGCTGCGAGCGCAGCTCAGAGGGTTGCGCGCTCACCACGGTGCGGTTGCGATACTCGTCGAAAACCTCCACCAGGGCCACCTCCAGGAAGCGGGGCACGTTGTAGGCGATGGAGAAGACGACGATGGCCAGGATGTAGACCCGGGCCCGGCCGTAGGTGCAGAGAGAGCGGGCACGGAGTGGCAAGCACACGGCCACGTAGCGCTCCACGGTGACCACCACGGTGACCCACACGGAACCTGTCTGGGCGATCATGCCCAAGGGGTAGACGAAGGGCACGATGTAAGGGTGCACCGCTGTGTTGTAGGCGTCGCAGGCCGGCAGGTAGCGACAGAGGGCACACAGACCAAACAGGAGGATGGCCGTAAGCAGCACCAGAATGTCGAACGAGGCCAGCCCGATGAGGCAGCAGTTGATGGAGGAGCGCATGGGTGGGCTGGAGAGCACCACGATGGACAGCGTATTGCCCGTCAGACCCATGAGGCCGATGGCGGTGATGAGCACTCCAGAAGTGACGAACTGGAAGAACTGATCCTCCTCCAGCAGAGCGTCCTTGGTGAGGTTCGTGTAGCTTTCGTTGCCCGATACGGCCATGCCGATGAGCACGAGAAGGCCCAGAGAGGGCGCTGGGACACGCTTGGAATGGGGCGCGGAGGGCATGGGATTCCGCTGCAGTGCTTCCGGCGCGCGGGGCGCACCCTCATGTCATTCCCGGAGGGTGCAGGCTCCTGGGCGGCAACTTCCGGTCATGGCCTGGCGCCGGGCGCAGGATAAGGAGCGGTCATGGAAGGCATCTGCAATGGAGACAAAGAGAGGGCATTAAAGCGAGGCACCATGCAACAACATGAAGTGTACAATATTAATGACATTACTAATGACACTACCAGCAATCATTACTTGCCAGCCACACATGGTCATTTGAAATTCACATCACTACTGGCAATCACTCCATTTTAGTTTACCTTAGAGGATCATTATCAATGTCATTCCTCAGAAGATAACGTCATTAGTAATGATTGCGAAAGGCCCGCCAAAGGATAACAGGAAACGACAGCAATCAGGCAAAGGTAAAAGTTGAAGCGCATTTGGAGCAAAGGGGTTTTTGCAGGTAATGACACCTACAATTACTCTGGTTGGAATCAGTAACCGGAAGAAATGATGCCGTTTCGTCGCACAGGAACAAGGAGTTGGCAACAGTGAATTTGTATTCTGGAGGAGGCTCTCGTGCAGTTCACTACCACGATAGCATGGCAATCCAAACACTCTTTGTACGTCCAAACCAATTTCTCATTCAAAGGTATTTTGTAAGAACCAATGATAGGCAATACATACGAGGAATTTTAAACAAGTGACCATCTATCACATGTGACGTGCATTCTGCAGAGATTTGGAATTTAGCACAAGGCAGGGTGCAGTGAGGGGCATCGAACGGAAAATGTAAACCGTTCAAAAACTTGGGATGGTTGTGGACCTGTGTTGGACATCAAAATCTGCGAAAATACTGTCATTTTTGCTTTTTTTTCCAGATCAGTTGGATTTTTAATTTGGGAGCATTTCTTAGAATAGTATTTTCTCAAGCCGTCAAGTTAACAGCCAAGAAAGAAAATCCAGATCAAGGACATCAGCATCAACAGTTTCAAGCTGCAGTGATAAATATGACCATAAATGGCCGTTGGCATCAGCTTCCGGTATCTCAAATTCGTTCTACTGTCAGTGGTTGCTCCCCATGGTCTGCATGTTGGGGGAAAATGACAACTAAACATCAGATATAAACACCTAAAATTGTTTTGTACAACAAGACAGCAAGCACTTAGAGAAACTATGCTATACCATACACGAGATGTGAAAAAAATTGAAAACAACAGAACCTAACACCGAAACAAACAAGTGTCAGAGGCTCTATCGATTTCTCAGAGGTTCTCCGTTATTTCCTTCTCGGCCATTAAACTATAACGGTTGTTTTTGGAACGGAATTACATTTGAATAACTTCGGTGAAGTGAGGTCTGCGATCTAATTCGTGGATATCAGACAAACACCGGATAATCGAGTTAGCTCTCCAGAGCAGATGGGTTTAATAGGGGATGTACTAGCCCGTATAAACACAGATCAAAGCCCTTAAGGGCAAGTCACATCCGAAAACAAGGCAATTCAGTCAATATCTGATAACTAATTGGCGTCGATTTTATTATGCTCAGCAATCAGCACGACATGAAACATGCTTATTTTGCCGAAATGTTCATAAATGATGAGCCCAAAGATGTTTACTTAGTCCGAACCATGTTCAGCCAAGTATTTACCGTAGATCGCAGTTGAATATTACACATTAAAAGCAAAAACATAATGTATCTCCATCGAATCCTCTGTCTTCTAAATTCAAATCAAAACCGCAGTTCTCAAAAATGAGAACTGAATTAAGGCCTTATTAAATCATAAATGCAACAAATTAATGCTTTATAGCATTAATGAATAAACTGTATATATTCAAAAGAATAATTACAGAGTAATTTTAGTTGTAATGAATATTCATGTTAGATGTGATGATAACAAATGATATAGGGTAATTTTAAATAATAAACAAATTGTACATTTTTTTAAAAAAAGCGACACACAAACTGCATTTTGGTGTCGATATTCGCATTCTCAAATTCGTAAAAAAATTAAGAATGCAAGCATCAAAACATGAGAACAGATGGAGTTCGCAAAATTTCGTTATACTATGTCACAGAATATATGGTGTAAACATTATCCAAAAAAGGTATTTTTAGTTTAAATGACAACTAATGAGATAAAAGTTGAATTGATATATTGTCAATGGTATTAAAGGAAAAAGTCCTTAATCATAATATGTATTCAATATTCTGATCCCATTTAGTAATTTCCTTTTGTAAAATAAAGAAAAGCTCCACTATTTTTGTGTGCATCGTAAAAATCATTGCGTAGTTTTAACGCATTAGTACCAAATAAAATAAAGTCTGCAGTAAAACAAGCACTTCAAGTTCATTTGTCTCTCCATTGTTTTAAGGAACTTAAAATCCTCAATTTGACCCGAAATCATCATCTTCAAAAAAGCACCTTAGCCGTGATGAAAGGGGCACGACACCACGTTCGTGCAAAATTCATAACAATTTGAAAGGTTGCAGAACGATTCAGCTCCATCAAAGTCCACTTTGAGAGGAAGCTTCGAGGTCCAAAAGCTGGAGAAAAAGCCCATCTGCCTTCTTCCAACAAACACAGCCAAGAGGATGAAGCGACAGGCTAAAACACTTGAAGTGTTCCAGCAAACACGAACACGCATTGGCAGAATCAGAAAAGTGGACCCTTTACGAGCTGGCGAGATCATTTTGCCAGCCAAACAATCCATAAAACTCGCAAACATAGTCGCAAAATTGAGATTTCGCTGCGCAGTTCCTTCCCCCGAGAATCCAAACGGATCATCAGATGCGCAATGGTCGAAACAAAAATCAATTTGGAAAATGCAAAGCTCATTTTAGAACGGTAGAGAAGCTGCATTTTATGATCGTCCCATTCGCGATTTCTCAACTTTACGCTTAATTCAGCAATGTTACGCAGAGCATGCCCAACTGATTCACTCTCAGAATTGCTCCTAAACAAGTTTAAAACAACGCTCGATGTTTAGGTTGATCTAGTAGCTCAACGAGGCTATAAAACTGGCATTTGAGAACGGGAAAAAAAGAGTAAGCTCTTTCATTTACTATTTCCCCAGAAAAAAATTTGCAGCTTAGTAAAGACGAAAATGCTCGCTTGAGCGGAAGAAATTGATGAAATTAAATGGTACTATAAATTAAATTGATCTGGAATTAACTTTGAGCAAAAATAACCCCACACTTGCTAAAGCAGCTTGAATTTAAGTTTCACATCGACCCAAGTAGCATTAATGGGGTAGAAAAAGTTGAATTTTTATAACAATAGTTTCAGAATGTCCCTGATCAGGGCCGTCCTGTTATGTTACATGACTCAAATAAAGCCATATAAGGATGCATACATTTCCATTTATTTAAAATATGTGTAAACGTATTTGGAAATACTGTACATGCCCATTTTACGGCACTTAATATATGATCATATGTGGGAGATATGGATATATATGGGTATTCATAAACGTGCATATGGATTTTATGGACTTACACATCCAGAAGTAGTATCATTTGCGTCCAATTTCTGCCCCAACCGTATGTATGCAATAAGGTAAGCATGTCCATATACATGCATGGCCAATTTTAACGTTTTCCACCCGGGTTACAAGGTTTGTGATGGTTCTAAAAAAAGCCTTCAGCTGGACAAGAATGACAGAATGACGTCATATTAACGTACAAGTGGTCGTTATCGACAGGCTTTCATGACAATAATTGGACCCCAACAGACGTCCTTTATGGACAGCCCCTAAGGACTCCTACAGACTCCACGCCCACTGGAGCACAAAGGCTGAAACATGCAGATGTTAGCACAGCTTTTACTACTGACATTACCATAAATAGCCCTCCATTTCGTTATTTTCTCAAATTC